>CM075298.1:217044-249287 GCA_037672795.1 Lagerstroemia speciosa
CGCTGACGTAATATATTCATCCAATCAGAATTTACCATTTATATACATTTGCTTTTAAGGGTTCACTATTTATTAGATTCTTTATAATTTTTTAACATTTATATATTTTTTCTTTTAGAGTTCACCATTTATTAGAGTTTTTTATATTTTTGAAGTTTTTTAGAATTTAATAACAATAATTATTAATTATGAATTACTTGTCAAGTTCTGATTGAATGGGTATATCACGCACACATTTCTTACGTGTTATGATTGCTCCACCAAAGACTTTCTCCGGATTTATAGTGACAAATCCACTCTTGTTCTACAATAGTAATAAATCTTACCTCAAAATTCTCTTATTTCTCTATCAGTGTGTAAATAAAAATGACACATTATCACTATTATTATATGCAAATATGAAGTGGTTTTGATGTCTTTTTACAATTCTAAAATTGCCTCCATCTTTTTTACATGATAAACAATTGTGTAAGCATGATTTTATCATTTTAGCAATTCACCAATAAATCAATTTTCACACTCCATTTTCTTTTTTTTCTCTTCTTTTTTTTCTCAATTTCCAATTACATTATCAACTTCTCGCCTTTTTTCTCCCACTTAAAATTTCCATTCTTCGTCTCACCACATCCCTCTCTTCTTTATATAGATTTATTTTTATTTCTATTATTTTATTTCTCACTTTTTATCAGTAATCATACATACAGATCATGAATATAGTCAACTTTTATAGCTATCTAATTTGAAAGTTAAATATATATATAGATATATATTACTCTTCAATTACACCTAAGCAGGTATTGCCACTACTTTCATTGAGATAACACATATCTTGCATAGCATGATTAAGTCTCTATCAATAAACAATGACAAGTGAGTACCCCATTAGAACCACGTCAACATTTAATGAAAAAGTATAATGAAATTAACTTCGTTATATTTTGTGAAAAATGATGGAAACTATATGATGATTTCTTGTAATTTTTTAGGTTAGGACACAATATGGGATTTCGTCAAAGGTCGTGATTTCCTATGTAATTTACCCAACTTTTAGTTAATATAATAATGTTTAAATTGTGTAAATTTCAGTAAACTAAATATGAAATTAAGTAATAAATTTTGGAAAAATAATATGTTTTTTATAAATAAATATGGTAAAGATGTAATTGGGGAAGATTCCTGTGAACTAAGAGAGGAAGTTACAATAGAGAAGGATTTGATAGTTAGATATTGGATCTAATGAATGTTAATAATTCCAATTTATACATTAATTAGTAATTTAGGAAATTTGAAAAAAAATGCTAAATTATCAAATGTTTGCATATATTAATATATATATATATATATACACGTGTGTATAAACAATTTTTTTTCCATTGATAGTAAGTTTATTCTTTCCGAACTCGTTAAAATCCACAAGCTCAAATATTTAGGTTAGTTCATGTGCGGAGAACATGTGCAAAAGGGGAATCAAACTTACAATCTCCTAATTTACTTATAAATTATGTGCATATTTTATTAACTTGAGCTAACTCTTATTAGTTATAAACAATTACTTTTCCCATTTATGTGATAATTACCAAATATTTCTTTATTTTTCCTTACTATCGCAATATCACTCGTAAGATACTATTGGTTTGGAGAGGTTATTATTCCAATAACAGTTGCATTGCTAACAATATAAAAGGGATCTCATTTCGATAAAACAAATAAATAAATACTAGCATAGGACTCGTGCTCCTCATGGTTAACATCTCGAGGAAAGATCTTGTTCACATGATTTTCATGCCACTGACTTAGTGGTATTGTTGGCCCCCTTTTTCACCTTCACTATAACCTTTAGCCTTCATTAGCAACTTGGTTTTTTGATGTATTGTTTTTTCTTTTTACAGAATGCAACAATAATGACGGTCCATTGGCACCTAAGTTTGTTGTTTATCTACATGAAAACTATCAAAGAAAGATAATAAAGATTGTGAGATTAGCTTTCATAAAGAATTGGTCATAATTGATCTTGAAATTATAATCGTATAAAGCAGTCTAAAATTACCTCCGTTGAATTGTCTTGTCATTGAACTGTAGCCAAATTTGTTGTTTTACATTGATTGGCATTCGTTGAGTGAATTAATACTTATAGCCCTTTGAATTTGTTGGTAGAAATAATGAATGGAAGACTAAATTTATGGAACTCAATGGAGGAGAACATGATTTGTAGAACATATGCGGGGAGGAAACAAAATTGTAAACATTGGAAGTTGAAGAATTGTAGAAGTGTGTGACAAATGGAGGAGGAGAGAGGAGAAATAGGTAATTTTTGAGAGAGTGACAATGAAGTGAGAGGGAAAGAAAAAAGAAGAGAAGGGAAATGGGAGATAAGCAATGTTAGAAATTGGGTAACCATCAAGAGTAAAAGACAATAGTGCCCTTGGAAGTCTATCTATTTTTCCATGAATACACTTAATATATATGAATTAGGTAGGTGATAATGAAGAACATTTTTGGATCACTAAAAAGGAGACAAAAATTGTCACTTGATCCTTTAAAGTAATAGAGATATGTGCCATGTGTTGCAATTGTTGCCCTTATGATGAGAAGAAATCAATATCAATAAAACTTCATCAGAAGTTCAAGGATTTAAAAGCCACTAAGCATGTCATATCATGGGCAAATGACACATGAACAAGGATATATGTCACAACAAATAAATTGAAAACACAATTTGAAAAATGTGTTAGGTGACCATATTGTTGGATCATAAACAAAATTAAATGTTTAGTCATTGTATCTAAACGAATTCTCATTTAAACATTTGTTTTTAAATAAGCTTGACCTAAGTATGCCTAATTCCATGTCGCATCGCATCGTATTATTATATCGTGTCAAAAATTAATAACCTTAGTTTAAATCTAAATTAGTAAGGAATTATTGGACTTCTAGATATAAGTGATATAAAATTGACCATACAATGGTGCAAATTAATATTTATTTAAACTAAAGGAAAGTATTCTACAATTTATTTCGGTCAAATATAATATCAGAAAATTTTATATGGCTACTTCTACCATTAAGAAAACTGTCAAACAAAAATTTTGTTGGCTTCTTTGATATTATCCTTGCTTTGTGAGCTTTTGATTAATTTGATGTGAAATGATTTTGATTACATTTCTTTTCTTTTCTTTTTTTTGTAAAGTGATTTTGATTGTAGTAGATGAATTATAAAACATCTATTAATTATAAAACACTCTTTGAATCCTTCTAGTTATCAAGGTCAAACATGACTACATTTTCTAGGTATCATCAAAAGCCCATGAATGGACAAATCCTTGAATTGATGAGAAACCAACCAACACTTTGGACTTGGTCAACACCTACAACTTTAGAAAAATCTCATCAAAGATGGAAAAGGACTAGTAAGATCAAAAGGGAAAAAGGTTGGTCAGGTGATCAACCTTTCCTCCATTTTCCATTTTTTAGGTGTATGACCAAATTCAACAAAAGAAATGTTTAGGATAAAAACTAAAAAGGCGGTAAAGATTGATAGCATGAAAACTGAGAAAAGAGTAAAAGATTTAGATTCAAAACCAACCATTTTCAAGAAAGAAACAAAGGATCTTCAAAGGTGGAAGAGTGGAAAGAAAGCATTAATCTTTTTAAGCTTTATTCTTTTTTAATTGATAGATATCTGAATTTTATCAATTAATTCCCATAGTCTCATATGTATGTCAGCAAAGATATGGTAAACCCACAGGTGTTTGCTGGCCTCAAGAGGATTCGAACCTGGGGTGAATAGGATATTTGCCCTTATTTTTACCAATAGTCTAAACCCCTCGAGTTCATTTTTAGGGTTTATCCCTATGGTTATGTGTCTCGACCTGCAAGTCATAGAAGTCCATATGCCAAATCAATACAGTTTCTTAAGTTAATTTCATTGTAAAATTCTTTGTTCGATAATTTTATTTATGCAATCAGCCTTAAGATGATCAGAAGCTAATCCAAAGGACTAAAACCATTTTAATTCCAATATGAAAACCATTGTGAATAAGGGCCAATTTAATACAAGTTGTGTTGAGATTATTTAATGCAAACCATACAACAACAAGGCTCAGTCATACAACCCTCCCTCTCTCGAGAAGACGGGATTACCTGACTCCCTAATCCGAAATGGACGTATACTACTGCTAGCACTTGGAATTATCTCAGACCTAAAGGAGATCGAGTGCTTTGGCACAAGTTATTATGCTCACAACCCCTTATACCTAGACATGCATTTATCTCATGGTTGACCATAAAAAATAAGCTCAACACTTTAAATAGGATTCAAAGGTGGAAACATGGTACCAATGCCAATTTCATCTTCTGCAATCTAGTTCAAGAGTAGAGAAATCATTTGTTCTCTGCTTGTCCCATCACTCCACTCATTTGGGAACACATTCTTAGCCTCAATGGAGATCATAGAAGCCCCTATGACTAGGATATCAAGCTACTCTATGCCATTGGAAAGCATAAGGGCAAAAGGCTCCAATCTATCATATTCAGATTGTTATGGTAAGTTTGCATCTACCTCATCTGGAAGGTTTGGAATGAATTTATTTTTATTGCTACTCCACTCTCTCAAGGAAAACTTTTGATTTTTGTTAAATTTACTGTAAAATCTCACCTACTAGGCTTCTCTAGTGTACTAAGAAAATTAAGACAATGAGCTCAAGTTATTGCTTGCAAATTGAGGCATCTCCCAGTAAGTAGCCTTTTATGGTTTGAGCCTCCTGAGCTGCACATTTGAGTGCTCGCTCTCTAGATACCATACATTCTTGTTTAGTAAATGAATATAGCACCATTGATTCACATAAAAAAAATAATTATGATAATTCCTCAAGCGATTAAAATTAATTTATTTGTTTATTGAAATTTAAGTAGCATTTCCTCGTGTCACATGGTGAGATAATATGATCTAAGAACTTCTCCTAATGAATGGCCTGACAATGTATAAATTGAGAAGTAAGTAAAAAAGAGTGCTTATACAAGAAAATCATCAACGAATAGAAAAAAAAAATCTTAGATAGCTCTATCTCACATAAACTTGGTAAGGAATAATCAATTAAATTTATCTGACTAGTGACAAATAAGACAACTGTTCGAGTGATTAATAATAGTTTGCTCGTTTGTTATAATCTAATTGATATTTTTTCATAACATGTGGTAAAGTAGAATCATTTAAGAATCTCTCGTATGAAAGATGAATGCTGAGTAAAAGCTTTGATGTTTTCGAAGAATGCATCCCACATCAAACTGTTAATAGATTGAATGCTTGAACATAAGAGTATTGAGTACCACCACTAGTAAGTTTAGACTTTTAAGTGGATAATCTAACACTCTTATATGCTTAGTGAAAATTTTGCATGATACCAAAATAGGTTATGGTGCGAACTCACAGCTCGTCAAATCTGAGTTTGGAACCCGTGACTAATTAAATTTTATATAATTCTGATGGAGAAGTGCGGAGAGAAGATAGATAAATAAGTACATGGTGGCCCAAAAGTCAAACTCAGTAGAGTAAACTATATCTCTTTATTCAACAACTAATAATTACAATAGAAAATCTGGCTACTTTAGCTAAATGATAAGTAATAATAAGAAAATATAAAATGTGATAGATCATATAAAATATAATCAAAGGATGTATCATCTTGGGATTCG
Organism: Lagerstroemia speciosa; assembly: GCA_037672795.1. Lineage (NCBI taxonomy): Eukaryota > Viridiplantae > Streptophyta > Magnoliopsida > Myrtales > Lythraceae > Lagerstroemia > Lagerstroemia speciosa. The sequence continues at coordinate 222,736 of CM075298.1, forward strand.
ACCATCTATTCATGCCTCTCGACTAATGGAAAAGTCGAACGGCCTTGATCAATCTTGTTAGTATAGAAAAGACAATGTCCCAAAATCCTGAAAAAGCAGCATCCTTAACATCTTATTCGTGATTTTTTGGCAAACCAGATAGACCATTATGCCGTCACCACTTTCAATGTTGAGCGTTCCTCTGGATGTAGAGGGTGTTTTTCCTATAAAACAATTGATTTTTCTAGTCATATAGGAGCTATAATAGCACGCTTCAACTTCCAATCAACTCAGACTTGTGTATTCCATTATTAATTAAATGGTAAGCATAGAAGGGAGATTCTAGCATGCTGATGTTGAAAATTATTTGATTAAACATGGGCTATGTGACCACAAATCAGTAGTAATATAGGAGAAAATCTTAAATAATTCTGTCCTATAATGACGTTATCAAAAAACATTAATAGAAATAATTTAATTAGTTAAATATGACAACTATTTATTAATTTGTTGCGATTGTGGGTTAGGATTGTCAAAGAATCTTTCTTAATTACGGGGAAAAAGAATCAGAGAATTGAAATTTAGATGGACTAAAACTGGGAAAATCTTAATTAGTTTCATAGTTTGGAGTCTTTCTAGATATTGAAATATGCCTTCCACGGTCAAATTGATTGAACTAGTAGGATGCATCCTTCCCTTAATGAATACTTTGGGTTCAAGTCTTGTGAATATAGATAATTCACATTGGGTGAGAGTTTACCCTCCTAGTGGGTCCATCTAACTCGAATTGAATTAATTATTACGTTTTTAAATACCAATAATAAAGATATGAAAAAATACAGCTTCCATATGGAATTATTGATAAACTAGCCAATTAATAAATGGCCAGAGCAGCAGCATTACATATGATTAAAAATGACAAATGTCGAATAGTCTGTTGGCTGGAGATGGTCTCCACCACCTCTTAGGTGTTATAAACTCAACACGAATGGATCAAGTCAGGGAAAGCCAGGCTTAGCTGGAGCGAGGGGTCTAATACGCGACCATGATGGTTGATGGATTAGGGGCTTCTGTTAGCACCTAGGCATATCAAACAGTCTGTTGGCTGAGTTTTGGGACCTAAGAAATGAACTCGTCATGGCTCGAGACCTTGTTATCCAATTGATACATGTTGAATTGGATGCGAAGGCGGTTGTCGACTCTATTTGGGGTCTTTCCAAAAAAATTCTTAACTTTTTGTCTTTTATCTCTAATTGCAAGAGAATTTGTCGGGATTTTTAGGATGTTCAAGTGACATGCATCTATAGGGAGGCAAACGGTGTCGTAGACTGGCTTGCAAAATATGCTCGTGACTCTACTGCACTTAGGAATGTTTTTTATATTGACATCCCTCACGGAGGATTGTATGGGAGTCTATATCCCACGAGCCATCTTTTGTATGAACCCGTATGGTTTTTAGCTTAGTATAATACAACCTCTTATTACAAAAAATAAAAAGATAAATTTTAACCCTATTCTGAACGTACAATGACTAATTGATCCATATGTAAATGCCTTCAAGTGGACATAAAATCATTTATTTGTCATTTGTATAATTTGGGATAGATTTAGAGGGCTCATGGGACAATAACCTCATAAACTCAAAAAAATTAATAAAGTATTTTATAAATTTCATATAATTTTATCTATTTTTTATTAAGTTATCGCATTTCATTTCCTTAAACTCATCATCTTACTTTTCCATTGAGTTTTGCCTCATAAAAATATTTTTTAGATCTATCCCTACATACAATATGTATAGTTTGGTGCATGCCTCACGACCATGATTTGCGGCTAATTCTGTCCATATATCATGTCTTGAACAAGCCGCTGTGGCAGCCCGAAAAGCCAATAAGTTTGGTCAGAGGAAAGAATACAATCATGCATTCCATTGGATTATCCCTTGACTTAATATATTAAATCATAGGTCTTGTCTAATGGTAGCAGCAGTCCAGTTAGTAAACCTTATTTTAATTACGAAAAAGTGGCATTTGAACAATTCAAAACCATAATATCATATTGCAATGTTATTTTATTGGGTGTAGACAGGCAAACTATGTACGCGATCTTACATTTTATGACAGCAACGTACCTTTTGTAATCTTCAATTCTAAGATACGTGCTAATATGAGATATTTACCGAACCAATAAGAGATTGTACTCATGCTCGCGCAAAATACTAGGTTATGATATCTCAATTCTTTTGTATCCCGTGATTTAATTCTCATCATGTTCACTCACGTAACAACATGATTTACACTTATTACGTGCCTTCAAACAATCATTTCTATAATTCTTGAGTCGGACATTTTTCTTTCATACTTGAGTAAGGACTGACACCTAATCAGAAGACAAACTTTTCTCTTCTATCATCGGTTCAAAATTCTATGCGAGTCGAACTTTATTTTGTACTGATCTACCGGTTACTAGTCGGACATTTTCCTTCCAATCTCAAACTTTTCAAATGATACTATGAGTTTCGTACTCAAACCTAACGAGGTATATTAGCGTACATGATAACATGCTCTGGTACTATGTAATATATTTATTGGGACTATAAGATATCGGATCTATATTAATCTAAAAATGAAAAATTATAGGTGGTGGTAACAAAATTTCTTATATTCCATTATTTAATCCTTCACAATTAAGCATAGGATATGATTTTTTTTAGTTACATGTAATGTATATAGATTTAGGAGAGATAAAAAGAATAAGGAAATAAAGTATTAAATGTAGTCCCACTAACCGAAATCAAATGAATAACTTATCAATTTCGGATTAAAGAAGATTTCAGTGGTGCAAAAACAACTTTTTCAGGTCAGATAACTTCTGCATAATGAAACCGCCCCATAATCCAAACAATAGCAGCCTTAGTCGTATGCCACAAAAAATACGGGATATATGGTACAGGGAAAAAGTGAAAATAATCAAAATTGTAAAACAAAATGTTTTAAGCAAAACAATATTATTTTCTGCCATGCAAGCATGTGTATTATCTAGAAATTAGAAACGAGGAGAAAGATAGTTTAGTATAATTAGTATTGCTTTTATCCTATGATCTAAAGATTCTGTGTTCAATCCAACTGCAGGGCATCTCAGGCCCTTTTTTACTTTTTTTTTTTAATCATTTCTAAGCCCGTGTGCCTTCTCTACACACTAAAAAAAAATTTAGCAAATGCGAAGAAAAAAGAAATGTTAATTGATAATATTATCATCTTATAATCTAGAAGTCAAGGTTTGATCTCACTTATGAGACTTCTCATTTCCTTTTATTCACTCTTCATTATACTCTTTTGTTAGACCATTGACAAAAAAAAAAAAAAAAAGAAAAAGAAATGCCAAGAAAGGAGAAATGTCCCTTTTCGCTTCCTCCCCCCGGACGGAGAAAGGAGAAATGCCTTTATACACGAGTACGAAGCCCTGCCAAAAGCATTAATCCAAAAAAACGGAAGCTTAATTCTAGGAAGTCATTTTGAATGTTAATTGAACTATTAAACATAAAGAAAACTAATAAAATTTGAAAAATAAAATGTTATCTGCTTAGTGCACCTTTTCTTTATAGAATCATCTGTGTCTCGACAGCAAGACAACGGGGTTGATAAACGAAGCTTTTGGAATGATTCAAAGGGGTGGTGCTGCATTAGAAGGTATGGACATTGCAATGGAAGACTTTGAATCGAGCTCAAAAAGGACTGAAAATGAAAGAAGGAAGAATATGAAAGCAGAGAAGTGATGGAGCATGATAATGTTGACTTTCAGCTATTTATGGGAGTCCATTATTTGTGACACAAAGTGTGTATTGTCTTCTTGTAATGTTATAATATGTCACCAGTCATTTTCCAACACCAAGGAGAGCAGGTATTTTGATACCTGTGCAATTAAAAAAAATGAAAGGAAAAACAATATCTCCTATTGTATTTTCTGACCATTTATATCATGACTTGGACTCAATTTTTCTTCAATAATTTGGGTAGAGTCAATCACCATTCCATATATTCTTTTACATATATCTTATTGGGTATCTAATAAAATAATTTTTTTGGTGTACAAAGAAGAAACATATGTTTATAAGGGATAAAATGGGTATGAGAAATTCTATTGGTAAGATTTAGACTCAAAACCTTTAGATCACAGGACGAGAGTAATACCAATTGTTTCAATAAAATAATTTTTTAATAAAATAATTTTTTAATAAAATAATTAGTCAAGTATGGTTGGCTGAAAGATGCCGTCTCACCGCTGGTGGAGCCAGCTTGAATAGCGTGGCTGGCGGCCAAAAAAAGATTTGAATGTGAGGCGGGCTAGAAAAGTGAAAACTAATGAGAGAGAATTCTTTTTTACAGAATGAATGTACCGATAAGTAAATAAAGGACTTGTTATGTGTTTGGCAGTGTAGTATTGGGATTCCTTCCATCGCATAGTTTAGCGGTAAATTTGATCGGAAATAAGAATTTCCTGTAGATACTTTACACAAAATATATTTAAATTATTCACAACTGATTCATAAAACTGAATTAATTTCTTTTATTTTCATATAAAAAATATATATTTATCATTATAAATATATCTGTTCCTTTTATATATAAATATAAAAGAATATTTTCATTATTTCGTTCCACTAGTTATGTTCCCAACTCATGATTATAATTTATTCATTACTGTCAAATAAAATATATTGATTAATCTAATTTTTCTATAAATCCCTTCCTATCTATTATGTTCATTGTTAGTTACTCATTAATTCTATTCCTTGTTAACGAGGTGTTGGCTTTCCTTATTAATTCACTCTGGATTTGTGATTAAGTCGGTTGTCCTTTCATTTTCCATCTTTATTCTATTTTTAAAATGAAAATATTGCAATGCGTGGATTGATCTAAGAAAATAAGAATACATTTTGCTTTTTGATGCTATACACCAATTTTGTTGTTTAATAAAATTAGTAAAGAAATATTAAAATCTCAATTATGATTAATATATCAAACATGTGATTTTTCAGTAAATAAAATATAACTTAAGAAATAAATGGCTTAACTATCAATTTCGTTCTTAAAAATGGACATAGCCATCAATTTCATTTTCAATGTTATATTGCCAACAAAGTCATGCAAATTATTGCGAAAATTCCAACAATACAATCAATCCCTGCTTTCATCCATCCATGATGGTGTTACCACCACCATTAAATCTATTAACAGCATTTCAAAAATTAAACAATTACTTAAATAAAAATAAAATTTTAGAAGATAAAATAATTTATAAAAATTACAGAATTTTTTTAAAATTATGTAGAAAATTCAATAAAAAGTTTTACTGTACAAAGAATACCACATGAATTAATTGAAAAAGCTCCACGTAATTTAACGTAAATAATTCAGAAAAAAAACGAGGTAATTTGATATTTTTTCTCTTAAGTAAGGTCACATTTTCGAATCTTGTTAATGAAGAAAATTTATAATTGGAAAAGTCTTATCCCTTAATGTGCCCACCAACATGAATTGAGCCTAAATTAATCAATATCCATTTAATTTCTAGATATAAGCTAATATAAACAAAATATTGGGTGTGTCTTGAATTTTGAAAATGATTAAATGCTATTTTGTTTTCTTTATTTGTTTAGATTTAATACTATTTTTGAGGAAGATTATATGTTAAGAATATTGCGTCTAGGATATTTTAGATAAAGATAAAAATAGAGATATTCTAAATAATTCAATTGAGTTTATAAATAGGTTGACAATAATAATGTAAGATGCGTCTAGTGCGTGCAATAGGTATTGAGTCTTAGATTTAAGGGTTTTGATATTCCCTTTTTTTTTTGTGTAGACTGTGTACGTTGAGCATTAGGTTATGTGTCTATCGTGTTATCTAATATTGTACTCTTCCTATTATTACTTAATAATAAGAAACCACCAAACCTCTTTTTAATTTGGATGCACAAACAGCACTCCATTCCGAACCACATATAGGTTATGTAATTTATTATCTATTTCGCTTTATTTATGTTATTTGTGCTTTCCAAATCCTAAGAAAAAAAGGGTGATACTTTAAAATGATATCACTAGAATGATCAACACGTAAAGATAATAATATCCAATTACCCACGAGGGGCAGCTCAGGTAGTCAGGCTCTGGGAGGTTTTCCAAAATCTCCTGGGTTTAAATCCTCTGGAGAGCATTTCCTTGTAGGTGAGATTCTTATTCTCGAACTCGTCAAATTCGTCTGACTTACCCGGCACACGTCGTTTGCGGGCTATTGCATGTGCCCCGAGGATGAGGTGTCGCAACCACTGCTAGTCGAACTCGGAAGGCGCTCGGATACATCGGTTATAAAAAAAAAATCCAAGTACTTCCGATTATGAAGCCTTTGTATTAATCATCATCCTCTTTTCATGTTCAACTGACATAATTAAAGATCCCATCGGCTTCCAACAATTGCCCTCCTCTAGTTTTAGCAAGAGAAGGAGACAATAGTATTCTGAAATTCCCCAAATTTAAAGATTTTAGTTACTTTTCGGACCCTACATTATTCATTAGACAAGTGACCTCTGACTTCGGACATCCATAGAGCTGCACCACAATTTCTTCTTTTGCCATTGGTTAAAATCTTATTTTAATTATTAATTGAAAATTTTTATAATATGGAGAAATTTTCAAATTATTCTATCAAACAAAAAAAAATTGACCAAATTACTCGGATCTCATTTCAAAGGGAGAGATGACCGAACAGTGGTCATCATCTTTGAGTTAGGATTATCGCTTACAAGATTAGTATTCGCTTGTTGTCGTACCTTTCCATCGAGGCTGCCTGTGACCGTAGTTGTTGTTGGCAACCAGCCAGAGTGGTAATGGCCAGCGTTGAGAAATCACATCCTCCCTCTCACGTTGTTACACACCCACACACATGTATATATTATTGTTAACATAATATATTTCTATAAATAATATTTTTAACAGAAAATATAATATCAGGAACCAAAACAGTAAAAATGAGTAATGCTAATGACCAAAATTGATCTAAAAATAGCTTAGGACTGAAATAAAAATGTAACCTAAGCTTATCAATATAAGTGACTTTTCTCATAAATTTTTTTCCAATTATAAAAGAGGTAATATGTTAAGAGAAGATAGGAGCTCTTCCTCTTTTGTGATTATTCAATTCTAATGTCTTTTTTTGAAAATCAAAATTGTTTTTTGAAAAAATTTCAATTCTAATTTCAGTGTCACATAATTTTGATCTCCATAAGTGAAATCACTTTGCAATTTTCTCATTTTATATTCTATAAATTAATTCATACAGTTTGTTTTAGAGGCGCCAACTTGATCAGAGTTTTTAGCATTTATTTGTCTATTTTATGATTAATTCATCGGATTATTTAATTATCCTAATTCTACTATTTATATTTCCATAATATGATGAAACAAATAACATCTTATGTCCAATATACATATATTCTACTTCAATATAGAACATAATACTTGTTCGTTTAATCAATATAGAAACTATGTTCTTATATGTACACTAGAGAGTGACCTATACTATGCATGAAATTATCAATTATATGTTTTATCATAAAAATTTGAGGTGATAAAAGAAATAATAGGATGAATAATAAATTCGAAATTAGTCAAAAAATTTAATGTTAGAGTAGATAAAAAAAGGAGTAGCTCAAATGAAATAATAATAAAGTAGAACAATGGATTGAGAGATTTTCTGTGAATAAAGTAGACTTTTTGTGAAAATTTGCGAATGCTGCAAGGAGTTGGAGAATTTAAAAGTGTTAAAGGATATTGTATAGTCATGAGAATCATGAAAAATAGTTGAGAGAATCACACAAATGATTAATATAATATGAGAAATTAATAAAATAGATAAAATATACTAAAATTATGTAAATGATTAAAAAATCATTTTCATATCTTCTATTATTTTATTCTAAATGAAAATTGACCGTTTATTGAGCAAAATTTGATTGAGAGTATTTTTGAAACTTAAAAATGAGACCAAAACTATGTTAGATTTGCTTAAAGTAATAAAATGACCCGTACCACGTGCGGTGAACATCATCGAATATTTTGGAAGGGATAAAAATATTGTTCTTTATGAGTTGAGTGGATTGATCAAAACTCCTATTTTCATATGCTAAATTCTCCCAATGAGGGTAATATAACTCGGTGTGAGGTGGTTTCCAAAAAAATAAATAGTCCCTTAAATTTTTTATTGATCAAATTTGACGGTGGAAATATTTAGAGGGATAAAAATTTCTTCAATAAATATAGATTAATAAGAGAGAAGGGGTAGATTTAGAATTTAAAAGTGAGACCAAAACTACTACCTCTTCTAATATAGTAATAGGAAATAAGATAGAGGTAGTTTTGGAATTTGAAAGTGAGATCGATATAGTAATAGATATGTAACAATATTTGATATGATTTTACAATTGTATTAATTTTTATAGTATTTTTAATCTTTATAATATGTATCATAAAAATAAAATATATAATTGAAAAAGAAAATAAGAGGTAGCTATGACTTGAAATGGTAGCTTCACCTTATTGAGTGATTTTTCAACTTCATCCTCAGTTGTATTTTTTTCATTGTTTAAAAAGTTAGTGGTCATGGGTATTTTTAGAACATTGAAAAATAACCAATTGTCGATGTTATCCTTAAAGCAGTAAAGATATACTATAGAGTGACCCATGTTGTGCACAGAATCATTAATTATATGTTCTATTATGAAAATTTAAGGTGACCAAAGAAATAATAGGATGATCAAAGAAACAAAATTTAAGATTAAATTTGATGGAAATGAGTTTTAAATAAAAAAAGAAGCAGAATTGGAAAATTGGGAGAACTTTTAGTAAATAACGTAGATTTTTTTATAGAAGTTACGAATGTCATAAAGATTTCGAGAATTTTAAAAGAATAAATCAATATTGTATGCTTAAGAGAATCGTGAGAAATAATTGAGAGAATTATGTGAAACAATTGAGAGAATATGAGAAATTAATAAAATGAATGTATAAAATTAACGGCAAAAATCATTTTCATATCTTCGTTATTTTATTCTAAATTAAATTCGACTAATTATAAATTAAATTTAATTAACGGTATTTTTAGAACTTATAAGTGAGATGAAAACTATTTTGGATCTGATTAAAGTAATATAAATTGATAGATTTATATATATATATATATTCCATGTGATGTTACACTCAATATAAAAGCAAACTTATGAGAGAAAGAGAACTCAGTACGGTAGGTTCGCTCTCGCCTTACAACCTAAAAAATCTCTTGTCGATTTCAATAGCAATACTTTCTTATTCATTTTATCTCCTCTTCACTCTAACTCTTATAGGTTTATGCGCCTCCCTTGTACACAGTAAAAAAAAAAAAAAAAACAAGATTATGTGCAGCAGTCAAACCCGATTTCTCATATAATCATCCAAACATCACTTCCATTAATTAGCACCCTGTCGGCATGGATCAAATACATAATTTTTGCCCTTTTCTTTTTGAGATAAAACAAAATTGAAGAAGACGGTAGGTTTAGCTTTCCTTTGATTTTACAAATTTTTTAATTGTAAAGGAAATATATGAATACATAAGGGGATAAGAGGAGAGAGATAAAATAGTATATAAAATCGAATTGACGAGAATAAGATTTAAATAATTCAATTTTTAAATATATGACTAGACCAAATTTATCCAACTGTTTTTCTCGCTTGATTATAATTATTATTGACAAATTGAATACTAATTGATTGATTGACATCATCACTTCAGGTCAATTTATTCAAACAAATCCGTCGTTATTCGTAATGGCCTTTTTGAGAACATACACATGCAACTTGTTTTTTTGTCAGAGACATGCAACTTGACTGAATATAATAGCTACAACGAATAATCCAATTGGCCCTCCCCTTGACCACCAAAACCCGCCAGCCTTTTTTACTTTTAATTAATTTGGCTATTATTAATTATTTATTAACATATAAATAATAATGGTTATTCTAGTCCGTGACTTTGAAGCAAAAGTCAAATCGCTAATGTCACTGTTCATATCATCCACTCCACCACTAAGAATGTTCTAAGAGAAAAGAAAGCCATGAATTATCTCAAATATTCTATTTTATCGGTGTTAGTTGCACATTTAACGAGAACAATAGCACATAATTTAATATGAACCCGTGATATCTTTTTTTTTTTTAATGTATAGTGAAAAATTTCTATGAGTCAAATAAATTACTGACATGAACTTTCGAATCAGGAACGGATCCATGATACTATATTAAAGAGTAGAAACTCAATAAATAGTTAAAAAATGAATTTCGGATAGCGAAGTAAAATAATTCATTAAAAGTATAATAAAATTTATAAAGAGTGTTAAAGATTGTTTTTCAAATTCAGGGTGGATAGTCCAAATCCGTCCCTATTTCAAACGGCACTGCAATAATTTCTTTGACTATCAACCAATATTTACGTTTATTTCTTTTAATACCATATAACTTATCTACTTTTTACATTTCAATTATTGTTGGCAAGAGAGAAACTGGACAGGAACATTTTCCGTCCATTTACCGTCCAAAAAGTCGGACAAAATTTAGGCTCGATAAAGCATTTCAGGGTTAAAATTTATTCGACCAGAATATGTTAGGCTGACACGGGCCGAATCCAGTTTGGTCGGTAGAGCATTTAATCATCTTTAAAATTTCAGTAAGATAGCCTTTTTTGTTTTAACGATGTAATATATCTTATTTATTTCCAATTTGTCTATCTAACTTTCCGACCACATTTTCGGTTGATTGGACAACTTATATTTTGATAAAAAGGTAAATGATAGTTTTAGTATTCAATCTTTCGCGTTTTTTCTATTTGAGTCCTAAATTTTCATTTTTTTATCATTCACATCCTCAACCTTTTGAGTTTTTACTACTGTGGTCCTACCGTTACTTTTTCCATAAAAAAAGTATATTATATCTAAAAAGTCATATTTCATCTAAAATTATTTTTCAACAAAAACCATTTTTTTAAAAAAATAAAGAAGAAAGGAAAAAGAAAAAAAAAGTGAAAAATATATGTAGAATTTTACAGGTGAGCATATCCCCTTCAAAATTGAGACACATTTCTGATTGAAAATTGATTGATGGCTATTATCATTATAAAATGGTGACTCATTATGAGAAAAATTAGTTCTAATTTTAGAAGGAACACTTATTAGTAATCAACATTTTCTTAATCGGGGACTGAATATATTTTTTTAAAAATATTTTTGTTGAAAAATAATTTTTGGATGAAATGATCTTTTTTGGATGGAATATGTTTTTCGAATGAAAAAAGTAATAGTAGTAAGACCAAAATGGTAAAAACTCAAAAGGTTAAGAAATTAAATGTCAAAAAATAAAGATTTCTGACTAAAATAATAAAAACATGAAAGGTTAAAAATTAAAAGTGTCTTTTTTTCTTCATAAAACAAAAAAAAAATTTAACCACAAAAGTGATCGAAAACTGGATGAAAATTATCAAAATTCGAAAGAATGACCACACACGTCATCTGAAATTTGTCGGAAAATGGAGGAAAGAGTATTTATCTTTCGGAAAACACATTTGGAGCGAAAATTTATAGACGGTAATTTGTGGGACTTTGTTGAAAATAAAAAATATATTAATGAATTTCAAATAAAATATGAAAAATCTAGAAAGAAATAAAATGAATTATACAGATTTTATGTAGAAAAAGTTTGCTTGTGCAAATGTGAAAAGGCCTTCGGGAGTGTTAGATTCCTTTTTTGGAGCCAAGGAGCCCCTTTGACTGATTCTAACTACAAAAAGATTACTTTATTAACATGTCGCTTTCGTTTCTATTTGAATCTTTGTCATGTGTAATCATAGCATCCATGTAGCCCACATCCCAAATAATTAACTCCTGAAGATTATGTTGTACTGCCAAAATGAATTAAAGAGAGAGAACCAAAGGGAATATTACCTTAGGCTATGGTAAATAATAGGTATTAGAGCTTGCACCCACATTACCCTTTTATATTTCTAATATAATATATAGTTATTCATCTAGGTCCGGATAGCAATTGAATCATTCAGCAAAAGGAAAAAAAAAAAAAAGGGATAGCAATCAAATCAATTTCTAAAGGTGTTAGGGGCATGCACGGACACAAAGTAAATTCGAAATCGGTAGGAACCTATTGTGAAATTTTCATCCGGTCCACAAGAGGTTGGACCCATGTCTCATCCCAAAAGCTCAAGCTGATAGGATAGTGGTACTCGCTCTCTTATAAACTGGGTTTTAATTGTCTATTTATCCGATGTGGAATTGATTCCTCAACGCCTATCATATTGGATAGGTTTTGCATAGATTTCAATGAAATTTGAGTAGGTTCTTGGTAATAAAATAATCAATAGATCGGTTTTAATTATTCATAACTTCTTCATTTTAACTCTAATTCTTGAACGATTTAAGCTGTTATATTCATAATTCGATAAACTTTCATTTGATATAATAATTATGCATATTCAATATGTTTATCATATCTAAAATATCATTATAACATAAAAATAAATAATAAATACCGACTAGATATACTTGAAATTATAACATATTTCACTCTTTGGTGTTGTGCTGTTGTAATGCGGGGAATGGGAGGAATAAGACTTTATATTCTACGGAATCATCAGATCTGCTAACTTTCTTATATGTTGTGAGTAGGGCTTTCTGGGTAGCCTCCAATACCATCCACGAGCAGCATGTTTTTGAAACTCTCGACTCATCTGAATCTTTTTTGAGAAAACTTCTGCTTCTGATAGGCAACATCTTTTGATTTCAAAAGTGATCATACCATCATCTTTGTAGATGCTGCTTGGTCAAGCCGTGCCACTTGTGCGGCAGGGGTCGCTTTTCAAGAAGGAACTTATATTGCCGCATTGAATCAAAAGCTAACTTCCACACCCCCAGTACAAGCAGAAGCTTTAGCCCTTCCCCTTGCAACAGAAGTAGCCTCAACCATGGCCGGAAGAGGATCTCAATTTTCTCAGACGCTCAGCAACTAATATTGTCAGTCAATGGGAGTCAGAGGCCAACGTGGGAAACACATCAAATTCCTTTTGATTTACATAATATTCTACCTCAATATGATCACAGTGATGTTAAGTGGATTTCTAGGAACCATAATATGTTAGCTTACTTCTTCTCTAAGGAAGGTCTTGTACCGCACAGATGCTCTGTTCTGTTGGGGACCAATATGACTACATTTATCTCTTTATTGATAAAAAAAATAACTATATAAAATAGTAATAATTATTATAATTTTTGTATGGGCAAACATGATAACTTTTATACATACGAAAAATATTGAAATGATCAATGTTATACAGGTAAAAAAATAGTAAATAAGTTCTAACAATGTACCCGAAATCTATAGTATCTTATAAGTTTTGAATAGGGTTTGACTTAATGGTTGAACATGATAAGTTCTTTTTTTTAATCAAGAAACAGGGTAGGTTTAAATTTAAAATTTAGGAATCAATCTTATACATGATAAAGTCTACGTATCATAAAAAAACATAGCACCTAAATCTGATCACCCTAAAAGGTGTTACAATTTAATAAGAAAATTATATGAGAGACATATCCATTTTAAATATTAATCAGACCTATCTCTTAGAATTAAATTTGTCACGAGAAATAAAAACATCTCTATAGTATATATCTATGTCTGAACTTATATATTAAAGTTGAAGCACATCCTTTAACAGTTCACACGTGTACAACTGTCATTACCATATTAATAATTTCATGGGACTAATTAAAGAAACTGCTCAGTGGTTTTCATTATTTTATTTCACATAAACGACTCGGGTTCAACTTTGCCTGTTATAAGGATAATGGGCCGCCTTAACTCAGGCCCATTATGACCTGATCGGCTAGATCAAATAGACTACCAGTTTTGTTTCATTTTTCTTTCCCAATTACGTATGTTACATGTAATGGACATATGGTACATCCTATTTTTATACCCGACCCAACCATGCACATTTTAAAATTAAATTCTCTTAATTTATGATTATTTTTATTTTAATAAATTGGACAATTATTTATTTACATTATTAAAATAGGGTCAATTTGAATTATTTTAAATTTACTTAACTACATTATTATGAAATGTGTTTTATGCCATATTTTAAATTATATTTTATACAAAATTTGTTAACTTTTTTCATAAATTGAGTCTACCCACGGTTCGACTTGATAATTTTACAGTGTTATAGTAAATATCGCTACAAAGCATAGTGTTTCTCTAGTTATCAAGAAAGTAGTAGAAGCCATTTCAAAGATTAAAGACTGATTATTATTTATCCACGGTGAATTAATGACATCTAATAAAAAAATTGAATTCAATGGGGCTGCAATGATATCAATTTTACACTTAAATCAATTTTGATTGAATTTTACTGATTTATAGTTGATCAATAATATTCCTAGAGGCACAACATTAGTAAGTAGGAGAAAAACTATACCGTTATTTTCATACGTGGGAATAAAATGAAAGGGTTTGACGAAATCAAATGCATTTGTATTGAGAGAAATTTGACGTTTCTTGTATTTATCTTAAAATGATGAGGAGATGCTACTAAGAGAAGTGGTAGAGTGAAATCTTTTTTGAAAGATTATCCATTCCATCAAGTTGAACAACAAAGTCCGTAGAAAATGCAAATCATAATTTCAAAAAAGTATATTCACATAAAAAAAAAAAGTAGAATGGAAGAATAAAAAACATTCTATTTCATTCATACGTATCAAACGTAACATGTAAGTTAGAATAGATGGCTCAGGGAGAATGAGAAGTTGTTTCTCAAGAAATGCCCACACAGTCATATGTGACTATTCTCAAAAGCTGAAATACATGCACTAAAGATTTGGAAGAAATTGATTATTAGTTAGTCAATTCGAGGAGTGTTTGTATTTCATTATAGTTGCATGGCCTTCTGACAACTGAAAAATAATCAAGAGATATCGATAACCATATTACAGCTAATTGTGGTTGTTATCTTGAGAGAGTGTTGTATGTAACGGATACATCACGTGATAGTACTAAAGTGGAGTTATGAATCAATAGGATTTAGTCCTTTCAAGATTTTTTTTATAAAATTCTAAAAATAAAAAATGACCTTAAGAAAAGTGAATTCTATTGGTTTGTGACACCACGTTAATACTGTCACGTGGTAGGCCTGTGATTCCCTATTATGTTGATTGTCTATGGCATAAGACTTTCTCCGGTAGTTGACCCTCTATTATGTTGATTCTCTATTGCACTTGATTATCTAACAAATTCCAATATTGACATAGTTGATTATGCAATGATGTGGTGATACTGTGTAATAGATTGATGATAGCTACAAAACTTCTCACAGTCTATTACGAGTGATGCGAGTGATTTTGATTACTATTTGTGTTCAACTCTAATCATATCATAGTCTACTATGGGATGGTACAACTTAAGAAATCATTTGTTCAACATACAATAAGCGATGGCCTTCAATGGTCTAATATACTATGTAGTGATGCAAGTGATTTTCCCTCTTTTTTTTTGTACCATGCAGTATTTCCGGATCAGCCGAAGCACATTTTGAGACTAATTTGCAGTCGTGCTAGTATCCCCAAAAAAATTTTCATCCACCCTCCCAACTTGCGAATCAATCCTGGGATCACCTATTTGGGAGTTTAACGAGGAAACCACTAGGCCAACCCCATGTTAGTGATGCAAGAGATTTTCATCGTTGCTTGTGTTAAACTTGAATTTGGTTATGGTCAACTATGTGATGGTAGACATGTTAGAATAAGTGGGATTGATTTGAGTTTGAGTGAGAAACTGAATAAAGGATGTGTTGTCTATCTTCGGGCAAAACAAACCCGCTCCAAGTTTTCAGACAGCATCAATAAAGCCATTGTGTTTATTTCAATTAGTTCATTGTGATTTACGAGGACCATATAAAGTTCCTTCATTTTCTGGAGCTCGTTATTTTCTCACGGTGGTTGATGATTATAGTAGAGGCGTATGGCCTTATCTACTAAGAGAAAAATCTGAAACTAAATGCTATCTCATGGGGTTTTGTAACTTGGTTAAAAATCAATTTGATCGGACCATCAATTTTATTCGAAGTGACAATATACTTAAATTTTTGTCAAAGGAATTGCAAATTTTTTTCAGAGAAAGGAATCATTCACTAGACAAGTTACGTGGATACACCCCCAACAAAATGGTCGGGTCGAACAAAAACGCCGTCACATTTTGAACGTGGGAAGGACATTACTCTTTCAGGCATCCCTTCCGGTTGAATTATGGGGTGAGTGTGTTACAAGTGCTGCGCATTTAATAAATCTCACACCAACTCCTCTTTTATCAGGTTCAAGTCCACATGAAGTTAGTTTTGGAAAACCACAGGATCTATCACACTTTTAAGTCTTCGGATCTCTTTGCTATGCTAAGTCTCAAGTCCAATATAAGTTTGGAGAATGATCAAGATGATGTATTTTTATCGGAAATCCTTTTGGTAAGAAAGGCCGGTGTGTTTACGATCTTCAATTTGGAGAGATTTCTGTGACTCGAGACGTCACATTTTATGAACATATATTTCCTTTCTCATCATCATTGGAAACTGAAGATTTGGAACAGAGAATATATATTGATCCTGCTGGACCGGCCCAATTAGCGCATGATGGTACGAGCTTAGAAGGGCCACTACGTCAGGGGGAGCGTGAACTGACCAAGGGAGCATCGGATAGCCCGGATGGCCCTCCACGTCAAAGCCCGAACGTCCCAAATGAAAGTAGGAGAGACAAGATCGGGTTCGTTGGCAGCAAAGGCCCACATCATGCCACCCATTCCAACCCAAGGACATTGAAGTCCAGAGAAGCACAAGATGGGCCCACTGGCTAGAAAATAGATGGACAGCATGATGGATTATGTGACGGACGGCGAGAAGTAATGGGCTGATCAGATAGTTCTACTAATCAGGAGACAAACGAGTCCATTAACTCATATGAGCCCAATAATAGCGAACCGGGCAGAATTGTCTGTGATCTTTCTGTGGAACTACGAAAATCAGTGAGACAGAGAAAATTGCCAACTCGGCTGTCGGATTATTTCTGTCACACTGCAAGAGCATCTCCTCCCTCGCACGCTCCATCCAACTCCTCGGCTACGTGTCATTCTACTGAGATTTTTTTTTTCCTATAATCACTTATCTAATCAGCAATTATCGCATTTGGCCGCAATTGACTCCGATGTCAAGCCCAGAAATTATAGACGGGCAGTATGAGACCCACAATGGTGTGTTACAACGGCTGAAGAAATTCAGGCACTAGAAGTAAATGGCACATGAAGTATTCAATCATTACCTTCAGGTAAAAATCCAGTGGGTTGCAAATGGGTTTATAAAATTAAGCGTCACGCTAACAGGACCATCGAGAGATACAAGGCACGTTTAGTCGCTAAGGGTTTCACTCAGGTTGAAGGCATTGATTTTCGTGAGACATTCACTACAGTTGCAAAGCTCGTTACAATCCACTGCTTACTAACCGTAGCTATTACAAAAGGTTGGGAGATATACCAGATGGATGTTCATAATACCTTTCTCCATGGCGATCTAAAGGAAGAGGTGTATATGTCCTTGATTTTAGGATTTTCCTCCACCAGAGGGAATGTCTGTCGGCTACATAAGTCTTTGTATGGGCTTCGATAGGCCTCAAGAAATTGGTTCTCAAAATTTGCTGATGCACTTCCATGATTTGGTTTCACACAAATAGATGCTGATCACTTTCTGTTCACTCTTACAAGAAATAATCTATTCCTAGCAATGTTAGTCTATGTTGATGATATGCTCGTAGTAGGAAATAATTCTGATTATTGTGTGACTTTTAAGCGATATCTCGGTACATGCTTTCGCATTAAAGATCCAAATCCTCTTAAATATATCCTTGATATAGAAGTTACTTGGCTCCATTCTAGTCTCTTTTTCATCCAACACAAGTATGCCCCTGATATTCTCAACGAATGTGGAATGCTCGGGTGCCGACCTTCTTATTTTCCTAAGGAACAACATAAAAAAGTTATAAGATGATTCTAGTCCACTTTTAATTGATCCAGGCAGATATCGTCGCTTGATTTACCTCACCATTACTAGACCCGAACTTTGCTATTCGGTGCATGTTCTCTCTCAATTTATGCACCAAGTGTACTTCGGTACTTGAAATAGTCTTCAGCTCAAGGGATATTTCTTAATCCTTCCTCATTGCAATTAGTTGTGACTCTAACTGGGCTTCTTGTCCTATGACTCGCCGGTCTACAACTAGATACTTCATTAAACTTGGTGACAATCCCATATCATTGAAAATGAAGAAGCAAACCACTATTTCCTGATCTTCTGCAAAAGCTGAATATCGAGTTATAGCAGCTACTGTCAGTGAATTGCTTGGGCTACGGAACTTATGTTTAGCTCTACACGTTCCCCAAGAAAGACATGGAATTCTATTTTGATAATCAAACCGTTCAACACATCGTTGCTAATCTTGTTTTTCACAAAAGGACTAAACACATTGGGATCAACTGTCATTTAGTACGGGAACACATCACTTTAGGTGCCATTGCGACTGCCCATATTCTTACTTGCCTACAGTAGGCGGACAATCTCACCAAGGCACTTGGAAGAGATCATTTCCAGTTTCTCCTTTGCAAGTTGGGAGTTTGGAATCCTCGAGAGTGAGTATTAGGAAACATATTATTGTTACGATATTATTCGATATTGTTGTATTATATGGGTAGCTAGGAAAGGTGTAATATCTAAGATTTACTTTCCACAATTCTCTCAATTTGTTATTCAATTTATGGGCTCAATGACTTCTATGTATTCATTCACTACATACTCAATAAAGCATCTTTTTAGCCCAAAATTACTCGTCATTCTCAATTTTTACAAATGTTAAAATAACTATATATTCACAAAGTTCCAATGGAACATCGCAAGTTCTAAATAGGTTGCGATTTCTAAATTCAATAAGGTAGATTCCCATTACAAAATTTAATACCCGATGTAATAAATGGTAAATTTCAGATATTATAAAAACATGGGGCATTCGAACGATAATCCGTGGGGAGATTGTGGTGGCCCTCCCCCCTCCCCGCGACCCAATCCGAGAAATGAGTGAGAATACGGTTGGTTTTGAAAATATTTCGTGAAATACGGTTCGTTTGAAAATAATTATCAGATTACCGTTTTTTAACCGCAGGTTGAATATGCGGTTTATTAAAAATAAACCGCATCTTCAAAGTGTGGTTCATTTCTTTTTTTTGGTGATATTCAGAGAACCGCATCTTGAAGATGCGGTTCCTTTGTTTTTTTTTGTGACATTTAGGGAACCGCATCTTGAAGATGCAGTTCCTTTGTTTGTTTGTTTGTTTTTTTTTTTTTGTTTTTTTTTTTTTATAAAAGACATGGACAGCATGTTCCCGAGGAAAGTTAGATTAAATACTTCTGTGTATTATATAATGAGTTTGTTTTATAAAATTTTGTCAACTCTTTACACATAAAATTTTGTAAGAGTAAATTTTATAAATGTAAATATCTAAATAATAATTTATATAATGAATCCTTATATATCATATTGTATACTAGAGATTTTAAGAGCAGAAGCTTTCAAGTAACTTCTCAATCTATAACATATAATAATTCGTTGTATAAATTACTATTTATATATTAATACTCTTAAAATTTACTTTTAAAATTTTGAAAAAATTTTATACATATAAAGACTTGATAAAAATTTGTAAAATGAGCTCATTATATATTACATATTAATTTTATAATGAGCTTATTTTCTAAATTTCTGTCAAATATTTACATGTGTAAAATTTTTACAAAAACTTAAAGATAAAATTTAAAAGTATCAATACCTGAATAATAATTTATATAACGAATTCCATATATCATATCTAATCTAAATTTCCTCCTAGCATTCTGTTTGTGTTTTTTTAAAAAAAAAACAGAGGAACCGCATCTTCAAGATGCGGTTTCCATAAAAAAATTTTAATCATTAAGTAAAATCGCATTTTGAAAATGCGGTTAAAAAACAGTAGTTTGGTAAATATTTTCAAGGAAACCGTATTTCGTGAATTATTTTTAAAAGTAACGGTAGTTTAACCCATTTCTGGACCCAATCCGATTCGCAAATTACACTTCAAAATAAAGTGATTTTACACATAAGCTTAACAAATTTTCATTTTTAAATCAAAATGTTACATGAAAACAAAATATTTTGGTTGACCATTACCAGAGATAAATCCAGAATCTTATTTAAGAGGCGAAACTCAATATAAAAGTAAGATGATGAATTAAATAGGGCAAAATACTATAATTTAATAAAATAAATAAAAATAAAATAAATTTATATAATAATTCATGTACTTTTTTAATGTTTGGGATATAAACTTTATCCAAAGGGGCAAAACTCAATATAAGAGTACATGATGAGTCAGGGAATGAAATAAGATAATTCAACAAAAATGGACAAAACCATATGACAATTTTTATGGTAATCTAATGATTTTTTTTACTAAGGCCCGTACCCCCTGAAATTCATCGTTCATCCAAATCATTGCTATAACTGCCCCGAGCAAGAAAGAACAACTGATTGGTTGATATGCCCAACTCTTCTAGTTAATCTTTGGCAGTTTGGTCAACACTAAAATGAAGATTAAAATTGAAAAGTCTTCATCCTGAGACATTCAAAAGTATGTAATAATAAACATGAAGAAATCTGTATCGTTGATGATAGATATCTTTTACATGGATTCACACATAACATAAGAAAACCACAATTTTTTATATAAGATCGTGCAATTTCTTCCTAGTCCAATAATGGCGATCACATCCTCGTAAATCCATCCTGACCTTTAGCCACGTTCTGCCAAAGCCCACTAGTTTCCAACCTCGTCGTACTTGGGGAACACCCAGCACAGGGAAATTGGCTTCTCAGATTCTAGCCATTATTATTATTCCTAAGCGATTGGCCTTTGCACATGTTTCTTTTGTAGAACGGAACGCGACTTTTAGAAGGCTCCTTATCACCAATCAAAACTTGAACTAGTACTCACTCAAGTCCTAAATATACGGCAAATTTCACTTACTTTTAGGTTCGAACTGGCTAACCGAAATCAAATCATACCCATCCTCACTCCTACAAAGAAGACTACCGCAACAAATTGTGTTCAATTCTTAAGCTCCCCAAAATTCCAAATGGGCAAAACGGAGACTTCATCCCAGCAGGATTTTTAGAAGTTGATCTAACTTCATCTATATAAACGATGTGCTATTCTTTCATGAAGTTTATTGTCTAGCTGGGCTGAAACAATCAAGTCTATAGTCGGAAGACTTCAATCTAATAAAGCTAAATGAAATGAACTGCGTTGACTATTCTGTACAATTAACAGATTTCATCCTGACCTTGAATGGAGGCAGCATTGATCCGAGTCATATTTATCCTCTCTTTGGCTCCATAACACCAAACAGGACTGACTCCTTCTATGTCAGTCGCTCTTCGTTCACTTAATGAGAGTTTTCCAAGAGATCGGCTAGGGTGATCTTCCCACACTTACCTGAGTCTAGCTTATCAAACTTTTGGCAAATCTGAAGGATGTCTTTCTCGGACACTTTCCCCATCTCTTTGAGCTTGTAGATCACGTACTCAGATTTACTGCAAGCATGGGAACAAGGCAATGTCACTACCAAGAGAAAAAAGGTAAGGATGAAGAAAGAACACGCTGATATCATGATCGCTCAAAATCAAGTAAAATTACAATTTGCTATCTACTGTAGACTAATCATGATGTGGCATGTCGTGCAACTCTCAGATATGAAGTTCTGTGGGACTAGTGAGGTATCAGCACACTGTGTGTTAGCCTTAAGGAGTAGCCTTAACCGTATCCAATAATCGCTCTAGGTAGAACTTCAAACACAGATTAGCAGATGGCATCATATCATAGGCCCACCACTAAGGCCCCATTCGACTGGCTCTATCAACTTTTAAGGTTTTACAATTTGGAAGAACCACAACTGCCATTTCTATATTTATATTTGGAAAGACACAATAGCAATGAGGAATGTTTCACAAGAATTGTAGCCTGGACTTCTCCACATGCATTTTCTTTCCCAGGCCAAGCTTTTTGATGAGCTTCAGTGAGGACCTGCCCTGGCACAGAGACGTTATTGCTGCTGCAGGATTAGAATTGGCTCCAAGATGGAAAGGTTTTAAAATGATATCCCATTAAATGAAACTCGTCAGTGAACTGTAAGAGTTTCCCTCTTATACAAAGTTCTGCAGAGAGTGATGAGGAGCAGAGGTAAAGGAACAGAAGCGATTTCGTATCAGGTTGTCAGCATGCTGCTGCTGCTTCCCTTGTTACTAAACAGAAGAATCTAAGCAAAACTGCCAATAAAGAGATAAATTGAATGATAAAGCTGTATTAGGTTCAAACTATGTTAGTGGCATAGTTCATGAAATTATAAAAGGTATGAAAAAGCCAGTTCATCTTCCAGAATATTGCCCAGAAACAGATTAGATGAAAGAATATGACCTGACTCAATCCAACTAAATCCCACTAATTCTGTTGTTCCCTTGCAACATCAGAAAATGTTTTGTGCATTATTTCATCACCGACCAAAGGATGGAATAACTAAAGACAACTTGAAAATGGAGATTCTGCATATGGAAAAATGAAATTTTAGAAGATAGAACTCTTGGTGACTAACTCGTAAATTCCAGCTTATCCATTAGCTTCATGTGAGTGATAAAGTACTAATTCATGAAGAAAACTCCAAAGAAAAATTTGATGATCTGAGTGTAGCATGCACTCTACCAGTCTTCCATAAACAACATAACTATGAGAACATATACTGCTGGCGTATAATGCCAAATGAATGACACAAAACTGCATTAGTAGTGGAAAAAAGAGAGAATTCACATAAAAAGAGAAAAAAGAAATAACGTCTGATCTCCACCTACCTACCACCACCAAGCACACTGACAAAATAGAGAGGGAAACTTTCATTAAAAGGGGCTTCGTAACAATAAAAGGAAGTTTTCCATATCAAACTTCATAGATCACTAATTCTGGATTTTGAAGAACTCGATTTTTTAAAAACTTAAACTTCACATGAATATGAAATGAAACCTGCCCCGTTGGTACCAAATGTTTATAACTCTAGCAGCATGTAAAATTTGCACTTCAACTAGTAAGATGAATCACTAAACATAAGACTTACCTACAAGAACTCATTCGACTAAGTAGCATCACCAACATATATTCCATTTTGTCACACACTAGATTTCAACACGTCTGAGTTAAGCATCCATGAAAAATAGTGCAGTTTCATATAATAAGATTACATAGCAAAATTGACAACTATATAACTTTAAAAAAGTATTGAAATATCTAATCTCATCCACAAGAAAAGCTATGGGAGACATTACCTCACAAACCCATTATTATCGATATCAGCTGCAAGAAACTCAGCAACAGTCATGTCTTGACCCAGAACCCACTTTGCAAACCTCCTCTGCCTCTTGTCCACCCTTGCTTCAGCCAAATATAGAAATGCTCGGGCCACAGCAAGCGTTGACACCAGAAGCCACATGGAAGCAAATATTCGACCAGGCAAAGACTTAAAAGCCCGATCACCATATCCCACAGTTGTAACTGACATAACTGAAAGGTAGAAAGAATCAAGCCAATCAAGCTCCTCGACAAAATGCATAACTCCAACACCAATGCCAATACAGATAACCACAACCACTAATGCCAAAGCCACCTTCATTCTTATCCTCATCCTACCCTTCTTCACATCAATAATATATGACCCTGCAGAATCCTTCTTTTCTCCATGATCACCCTTAGCGGCCCTCAACATGTGGCTTTCTTGCAAATCGAGGACATAACTCACCATGCCAGTGAGCAAAATATCAATGAAGCCGAACCCAATAAGCACAAACATAATGGAGAACAGCTTGGTGAGGGTAGCGTTCGGGGTTATATCACCATACCCAATTGTGCACATCGTTACGATACAGAAATACAGAGCATCCACTACAGGATGGGTCTCAATTGCAGAGAACTTATTGCGGTTGAACCAATAAAAGGTCACACCCAATGATAAGTAAATCACCAGGAGTATGAATGCTTGCCTTATGATGAACTGTGAGGAGAACTGCGGCGGCTTGGAGGGAGGGGGTCCACAAACGAGGTCCTTGATTACTGCCATCGCAGGAGCTGTTCGGGACCGGTGCAGGCCAGTCTTGATCCAAGAATGATGTTGCGGTTCTTGAAATTGAGAAAAGTCGTAGCTTTCTACCCCAGGGAGGTTAGGCTTGGTCCAGGAATTCTGTGGGATTTCTCGAAATTGAGAAAGATCGCTGCTTTGTGAGGAAGACAAATAGGGTCGGCTCCAGGAATGACGCTGAGTTGGGGACTGCATTGGAGATTCATGAAACTGTGAAATGTCGGAACATCGTGGAGAAGGGAAGGTGGGTTTAGTCCAATGATGTTCAGGAGTTGCATGAAACTGTGAACGGTCGTAACTGTGCAAGAAGGTGGAAGAAGACGAAGGGGAGGGTTTTGGCGATGAAGAAGAGGGGCCGAAAACGAGGAAATCTTTTAGCTGAGAGGGGGTGAGAGGGAGGGGAAGTGAGATTTCGTCGTCCTCCGGGAGGGAGAAGAGTGGTGGAGGCGGCCTCAGCCGAGGGCTTGAGTAAGGGAGCAGGGGCTCCTTCTCCATGTGGGTGGCCGGAAAACCGTCCTCTGGTCGCCAACTATCCAGAAACCAGGAATTTTGCTCGTCGAGAGTGACCCGACAAACAGATGATTACGATTGGAGAAACAGATACATCGATCGTTCGACCAGCAGGAAGACTATAGAGCTACGTTTTCAATTCAATCGAAATACTGACAGGTCAAACAGAGAAGTCAATCGTTCCACTAGAAGAGGGACGACCACATATAGACAAGTTCGGATTGTGGCATCCTTTGGTCCCATTATGAGATCGATTGTGCGCCAAACAATGTCCGTTGTTTCTGTATAACAATTTTCGAGGAATTGAAAAACTCTGAGAAGACTATCACCCGCGAGAGATCGGGAATTGTGGCATCGAGCTGTCACCAGTAGCCAGTAAAAGAATTTATTCTTGTTTCCATTGGTTGGAGGCAAATAAAAGTGGTCTGTTCTTTTTCCTCCTTTTTTAAACAAATGGTTGAAGTAAGATTTTCTTTGTGAGTTTTTCATCTAAAATATTTTCCTTTAACCGTTTGTGATGAAAAACCTATCATAACTGGCTGTCATGTGATTTTTTCATATTCCAATTTTGATTTAACAACTTATTAAATATGAGAATAACAAATGGAGATTAATATAAAATTGAAGTTGATGCAAAATTAGTTCTAGAATTGATTTAAAATATAGCTGAGATTAACCTATAACCAATACCTTTTGTTGGTGATTGCAGGACTCTAGTTTAAGGATTTCCCCGGAGCCGGAGGAAACATACCTACCATGAGGGAACATGGTAGTGGACTTCCTAGCAAGACTGGGCAGGGATAGCCGCAATGGATTTGTGTTTTCTACTCTCCTCTAAATGAAGTACGAGACATTTTGTTCTATGGTCTAATTGTAGTCAACTTCTAGACTTGTCTTTTTGAAAGCCTTGGTTCATCCTCTATCTCTGTTAGGATGCAACTTAGTAGGGAAGAAGATACTTTTTAAATCCTCCTCGCTTGATGTACTAGATTTTGGCTAATATTAATATCACGCAATCTCATTTCTTACCAAAATGGAAAAACTTACAAGAACTACCAATTAGATCTATCGCTACAAACATTGAATTAGTAAGTTCAATAACGTTAAAAAATGAAGTGTTTTAATTCCAATGGTTAGTTCAAATGGATAGTATATGTGTATGATTCGTGAGAAAATTCAAGATTTCAGAAGTTTGATTCCCCTTGAATACATAACTCTTGATAAGATAACCCATGCAAGTGATTTGCACATGAATTTATCTGAATTCATGAGTTTGTGTAGTATTTCGCATAAATTATCAAATGTATATCATGTGCATTATTTAAGTGCACTATTATTGTTTATGATTTTATGTGCAATAATTGTTTAAAAAACACATGCATAAATGATAAATTGTTTTTTAGAAAAATTAGCTGAAATTATATGAGCTAAATAAATTTATATGGAATATGGGTTAAGATTTAAATGAAAGAATTGGGTTAGAGAAACACATTAACAATGAAACCGATATGAGCTGACATAGGAGAAATAGAAAAATTCAATCCCACATTGGTAAAATGAAGTACTGGCCGAGGTGTTGGGGATTCGAATCACCGCTCTTTACATTCCATTAAAATAGTTTAATGGGCATTGAGGGGTTAGTTAAGATAGCTTAATTTCTCATTAAGGGCCATGGAGGTTAG
>CM075298.1:249787-372960 GCA_037672795.1 Lagerstroemia speciosa
TTGAAGTCCAGAGAAGCACAAGATGGGCCCACTGGCTAGAAAATAGATGGACAGCATGAGGGATTATGTGACGGACGGCGAGAAGTAATGGGCTGATCAGAATAGTTCTACTAATCAGGAGACAAACGAGTCCATTAACTCATATGAGCCCAAAATAGCGAACCGGGCAGAATTGTCTGTGATCTTTCTGTGGACTACGAAATTCAGTGAGACAGAGAAAATTGCAACTGCGGCGGTCGGATTATTTCTGTCAACACTGCAAGAGCATCTCCTCCCTCGCACGCTCCATCCAACTCCTCGGCTACGTGTCATTCTACTGAGATTTTTTTTTTCCCATAATCACTTATCTAATCAGCAATTATCGCATTTGGCCGCAATTGACTCCGATGTCAAGCCCAGAAATTTAGACGGGCAGTATGAGACCCACAATGGTGTGTTACAAACGGCTGAAGAAATTCAGGCACTAGAAGTAAATGGGCACTGAAGTATTCAATCATTACCTTCAGGTAAAAATCCAGTGGTTGCAAATGGGTTTAGAAAATTAAGCGTCACGCTAACAGGACCATCGAGAGATACGGCACGTTTAGTCGCTAAGGGTTTCACTCAGGTTGAAGGCATTGATTTTCGTGAGACATTCACTACAGTTGCAAAGCTCGTTACAATCCACTGCTTACTAACCGTAGCTTATTACAAAAGGTTGGGAGAATAATCAGATGGATGTTTCATAATACCTTTCTCCATGGCGATCTAAAGGAAGAGGTGTATATGTTCCTTGATTTTTAGGATTTTCCTCCACCAGAGGGAATGTCTGTCGGCTACATAAGTCTTTGTATGGGCTTCGATAGGCCTCAAGAAATTGGTTCTCAAAATTTGCTGATGCACTTCCTGATTTGGGTTCACACAATAGATGCTGATCACTTTTCTGTTCACTCTTACAAGAAATAATCTATTCCTAGCATGTTAGTCTATGTTGATGATATGCGCGTAGTAGGAAATAATTCTGATTATTGTGTGACTTTTAAGCGATATCTCGGTACATGCTTTCGCATTAAAGATCCAAATCCTCTTAAATATATCCTTGATATAGAAGTTACTTGGCTCCATTCTAGTCTCTTTTTCATCCAACACAAGTATGCCCCCTGATATTCTCAACGAATGTGGAATGCTCGGGTGCCGACCTTCTTATTTTCCTAAGGAACAACATAAAAAAGTTTATAAGATGATTCTAGTCCACTTTTAATTGATCCAGGCAGATATCGTCGCTTGATTTACCTCACCATTACTAGACCCGAACTTTGCTATTCGGTGCATGTTCTCTCTCATTTATGCACCAAGTGTACTTCGGTACTTGAAATAGTCTTCAGCTCAAGGGATATTTCTTAATCCTTCCTCATTGCAATTAGTTGTGACTCTAACTGGGCTTCTTGTCCTATGACTCGCCGGTCTACAACTAGATACTTCATTAAACTTGGTGACAATCCCATATCATTGAAAATGAAGAAGCAAAACCACTATTTCCTGATCTTCTGCAAAAGCTGAATATCGAGTTATAGCAGCTACTGTCAGTGAATTGCTTGGGCTACGGAACTTATGTTTAGCTCTACACGTTCCCCAAGAAAGACATGGAATTCTATTTTGATAATCAAACCGTTCAACACATCGTTGCTAATCTTGTTTTTCACAAAAGGACTAAACACATTGGGATCAACTGTCATTTAGTACGGGAACACATCACTTTAGGTGCCATTGCGACTGCCCATATTCTTACTTGCCTACAGTAGGCGGACAATCTCACCAAGGCACTTGGAAGAGATCATTTCCAGTTTCTCCTTTGCAAGTTGGGAGTTTGGAATCCTCGAGAGTGAGTATTAGGAAACATATTATTGTTACGATATTATTCGATATTGTTGTATTATAGGGTAGCTAGGAAGGTGTAATATCTAAGATTTACTTTCCACAATTCTCTCAATTTGTTATTCAATTTATGGGCTCAATGACTTCTATGTATTCATTCACTACATACTCAATAAAGCATCTTTTTAGCCCAAAATTACTCGTCATTCTCAATTTTTACAAATGTTAAAATAACTATATATTCACAAAGTTCCAATGGAACATCGCAAGTTCTAAATAGGTTGCGATTTCTAAATTCAATAGGTAGATTCCCATTACAAAATTTAATACCCGATGTAATAAATGGTAAATTTCAGATATTATAAAAACATGGGGCATTCGAACGATAATCCGTGGGGAGATTGTGGTGGCCCTCCCCCCTCCCCGCGACCCAATCCGAGAAATGAGTGAGAATACGGTTGGTTTTGAAAATATTTCGTGAAATACGGTTCGTTTGAAAATAATTATCAGATTACCGTTTTTTAACCGCAGGTTGAATATGCGGTTTATTAAAAATAAACCGCATCTTCAAAGTGTGGTTCATTTCTTTTTTTTGGTGATATTCAGAGAACCGCATCTTGAAGATGCGGTTCCTTTGTTTTTTTTGTGACATTTAGGGAACCGCATCTTGAGATGCAGTTCCTTTGTTTGTTTGTTTGTTTTTTTTTTTTTGTTTTTTTTTTTTATAAAAGACATGGACAGCATGTTCCCGAGGAAAGTTAGATTAAATACTTCTGTGTATTATATAATGAGTTTGTTTTATAAAATTTTGTCAACTCTTTACACATAAAATTTTGTAAGAGTAAATTTTATAAATGTAAATATCTAAATAATAATTTATATAATGAATCCTTATATATCATATTGTATACTAGAGATTTTAAGAGCAGAAGCTTTCAAGTAACTTCTCAATCTATAACATATAATAATTCGTTGTATAAATTACTATTTATATATTAATACTCTTAAAATTTACTTTTAAAATTTTGAAAAAATTTTATACATATAAAGACTTGATAAAAATTTGTAAAATGAGCTCATTATATATTACATATTAATTTTATAATGAGCTTATTTTCTAAATTTCTGTCAAATATTTACATGTGTAAATTTTTACAAAAACTTAAAGATAAAATTTAAAAGTATCAATACCTGAATAATAATTTATATAACGAATTCCATATATCATATCTAATCTAAATTTCCTCCTAGCATTCTGTTTGTGTTTTTTTAAAAAAAAAACAGAGGAACCGCATCTTCAAGATGCGGTTTCCATAAAAAAATTTTAATCATTAAGTAAAATCGCATTTTGAAAATGCGGTTAAAAAACAGTAGTTTGGTAAATATTTTCAAGGAAACCGTATTTCGTGAATTATTTTTAAAAGTAACGGTAGTTTAACCCATTTCTGGACCCAATCCGATTCGCAAATTACACTTCAAAATAAAGTGATTTTACACATAAGCTTAACAAATTTTCATTTTTAAATCAAAATGTTACATGAAAACAAAATATTTTGGTTGACCATTACCAGAGATAAATCCAGAATCTTATTTAAGAGGCGAAACTCAATATAAAAGTAAGATGATGAATTAAATAGGGCAAAATACTATAATTTAATAAAATAAATAAAAATAAAATAAATTTATATAATAATTCATGTACTTTTTTAATGTTTGGGATATAAACTTTATCCAAAGGGGCAAAACTCAATATAAGAGTACATGATGAGTCAGGGAATGAAATAAGATAATTCAACAAAAATGGACAAAACCATATGACAATTTTTATGGTAATCTAATGATTTTTTTTACTAAGGCCCGTACCCCCTGAAATTCATCGTTCATCCAAATCATTGCTATAACTGCCCCGAGCAAGAAAGAACAACTGATTGGTTGATATGCCCAACTCTTCTAGTTAATCTTTGGCAGTTTGGTCAACACTAAAATGAAGATTAAAATTGAAAAGTCTTCATCCTGAGACATTCAAAAGTATGTAATAATAAACATGAAGAAATCTGTATCGTTGATGATAGATATCTTTTACATGGATTCACACATAACATAAGAAAACCACAATTTTTTATATAAGATCGTGCAATTTCTTCCTAGTCCAATAATGGCGATCACATCCTCGTAAATCCATCCTGACCTTTAGCCACGTTCTGCCAAAGCCCACTAGTTTCCAACCTCGTCGTACTTGGGGAACACCCAGCACAGGGAAATTGGCTTCTCAGATTCTAGCCATTATTATTATTCCTAAGCGATTGGCCTTTGCACATGTTTCTTTTGTAGAACGGAACGCGACTTTTAGAAGGCTCCTTATCACCAATCAAAACTTGAACTAGTACTCACTCAAGTCCTAAATATACGGCAAATTTCACTTACTTTTAGGTTCGAACTGGCTAACCGAAATCAAATCATACCCATCCTCACTCCTACAAAGAAGACTACTGCAACAAATTGTGTTCAATTCTTAAGCTCCCCAAAATTCCAAATGGGCAAAACGGAGACTTCATCCGAGCAGGATTTTTAGAAGTTGATCTAACTTCATCTATATAAACGATGTGCTATTCTTTCATGAAGTTTATTGTCTAGCTGGGCTGAAACAATCAAGTCTATAGTCGGAAGACTTCAATCTAATAAAGCTAAATGAAATGAACTACATTGACTATTCTGTACAATTAACGGATTTCATCCTGACCTTGAACGGAGGCAGCATTGATCCGAGTCATATTTATCCTATCTTTGGCTCCATAACACCAAACAGGACCAACTCCTTCTATGTCAGTCGCTCTTCGTTCACTTAATGAGAGTTTTCCAAGAGATCGGCTAGGGTGATCTTCCCACACTTACCTGAGTCTAGCTTATCAAACTTTTGGCAAATCTGAAGGATGTCTTTCTCGGACACTTTCCCCATCTCTTTGAGCTTGTAGATCACGTACTCAGATTTACTGCAAGCATGGGAACAAGGCAATGTCACTACCAAGAGAAAAAAGGTAAGGATGAAGAAAGAACATGCTGATATCATGATCGCTCAAAATCAAGTAAAATTACAATTTGCTATCTACTGTAGACTAATCATGATGTGGCATGTCGTGCAACTCTCAAATATGAAGTTCTGTGGGACTAGTGAGGTATCAGCACACTGTGTGTTAGCCTTAAGGAGTAGCCTTAACCGTATCCAATAATCGCTCTAGGTAGAACTTCAAACACAGATTAGCAGATGGCATCATATCATAGGCCCACCACTAAGGCCCCATTCGACTGGCTCTATCAACTTTTAAGGTTTTACAATTTGGAAGAACCACAACTGCCATTTCTATATTTATATTTGGAAAGACACAATAGCAATGAGGAATGTTTCAAAAGAATTGTAGCCTGCACTTCTCCACATGCATTTTCTTTCCCAGGCCAAGCTCTTTGATGAGCTTCAGTGAGGACCTGCCCTGGCACAGAGACGTTATTGCTGCTGCAGGATTAGAATTGGCTCCAAGATGAAAAGGTTTTAAAATGATATCCCATTAAATGAAACTCGTCAGTGAACTGTAAGAGTTTCCCTCTTATACAAAGTTCTGCAGAGAGTGATGAGGAGCAGAGGTAAAGGAACAAAAGCGATTTCGTATCAGGTTGTCAGCATGCTGCTGCTTCCCTTGTTACTAAACAGAAGAATCTAAGCAAAACTGCCAATAAAGAGATAAATTGAATGATAAAGCTGTATTAGGTTCAAACTATGTTAGTGGCATAGTTCATGAAATTATAAAAGGTATGAAAAAGCCAGTTCATCTTCCAGAATATTGCCCAGAAACAGATTAGATGAAAGAATATGACCTGACTCAATCCAACTAAATCCCACTAATTCTGTTGTTCCCTTGCAACGTCAGAAAATGTTTTGTGCATTATTTCATCACCGACCAAAGGATGGAATAACTAAAGACAACTTGAAAATGGAGATTCTGCATATGGAAAAATGAAATTTTAGAAGATAGAACTCTTGGTGACTAACTCGTAAATTTCCAGCTTATCCATTAAGCTTCATGTGAGTGATAAAGTACTAATTCATGAAGAAAACTCCAAAGAAAAATTTGATGATCTGAGTGTAGCATGCACTCTACCAGTCTTCCATAAACAACATAACTATGAGAACATATACTGCTGGCGTATAATGCCAAATGAATGACACAAACTGCATTAGTAGTGGAAAAAAGAGAGAATTCACATAAAAAGAGAAAAAAGAAATAACGTCTGATCTCCACCTACCTACCACCACCAAGCACACTGACAAAATAGAGAGGGAAACTTTCATTAAAAGGGGCTTCGTAACAATAAAAGGAAGTTTTCCATATCAAACTTCATAGATCACTAATTCTGGATTTTGAAGAACTCGATTTTTTAAAAACTTAAACTTCACATGAATATGAAATGAAACCTGCCCTGTTGGTACCAAATGTTTATAACTCTAGCAGCGTGTAAAATTTGCACTTCAACTAGTAAGATGAATCACTAAACATAAGACTTACCTACAAGAACTCATTCGACTAAGTAGCATCACCAACATATATTCCATTTTGTCACACACTAGATTTTAACACGTCTGAGTTAAGCATCCATGAAAAATAGTGCAGTTTCATATAATAAGATTACATAGCAAAATTGACAACTATATAACTTTAAAAAAGTATTGAAATATCTAATCTCATCCACAAGAAAAGCTATGGGAGACATTACCTCACAAACCCATTATTATCGATATCAGCTGCAAGAAACTCAGCAACAGTCATGTCTTGACCCAGAACCCACTTTGCAAACCTCCTCTGCCTCTTGTCCACCCTTGCTTCAGCCAAATATAGAAATGCTCGGGCCACAGCAAGCGTTGACACCAGAAGCCACATGGAAGCAAATATTCGACCAGGCAAAGACTTAAAAGCCCGATCACCATATCCCACAGTTGTAACTGACATAACTGAAAGGTAGAAAGAATCAAGCCAATCAAGCTCCTCGACAAAATGCATAACTCCAACACCAATGCCAATACAGATAACCACAACCACTAATGCCAAAGCCACCTTCATTCTTATCCTCATCCTACCTTTCTTCACATCAATAATATATGACCCTGCAGAATCCTTCTTTTCTCCATGATCACCCTCAGCGGCCCTCAACATGTGGCTTTCTTGCAAATCGAGGACATAACTCACCATGCCAGTGAGCAAAATATCAATGAAGCCGAACCCAATAAGCACAAACATAATGGAGAACAGCTTGGTGAGGGTAGCGTTCGGGGTTATATCACCATACCCAATTGTGCACATCGTTACGATACAGAAATACAGAGCATCCACTACAGGATGGGTCTCAATTGCAGAGAACTTATTGCGGTTGAACCAATAAAAGGTCACACCCAATGATAAGTAAACCACCAGGAGTATGAATGCTTGCCTTATGATGAACTGTGAGGAGAACTGCGGCGGCTTGGAGGGAGGGGGTCCACAAACGAGGTCCTTGATTACTGCCATCGCAGGAGCTGTTCGGGACCGGTGCAGGCCAGTCTTGGTCCAAGAATGATGTTGCGGTTCTTGAAATTGAGAAAAGTCGTAGCTTTCTACCCCAGAGAAGTTAGGCTTGGTCCAGGAATTCTGTGGGATTTCTCGAAATTGAGAAAGATCGCTGCTTTGTGAGGAAGACAAATAGGGTCTGCTCCGGGAATGACGGGTCTGAGCTGGGGACTGCATTGGAGATTCATGAAACTGTGAAATGTCGGAACATCGTGGAGAAGGGAAGGTGGGTTTAGTCCAATGATGTTCAGGAGTTGCATGAAACTGTGAACGTTCGTAACTGTGCAAGAAGGTGGAAGAAGACGAAGGGGAGGGTTTTGGCGATGAGGAAGAGGGGCCGAAAACGAGGAAATCTTTTAGCTGAGAGGGGGTGAGAGGGAGGGGAAGTGAGATTTCGTCGTCCTCCGGGAGGGAGAAGAGTGGTGGAGGCGGCCTCAGCCGAGGGCTTGAGTAAGGGAGCAGCGGCTCCTTCTCCATGTGGGGTGGCCGGAAAACCGTCCTCTGGTCGCCAACTATCCAGAAACCAGGAATTTTGCTCGTCGAGAATGACCCGACAAACAGATGATTACGATTGGAAGAAACAGATAAATCGATCGTTCGACCAGCAGGAAGACTATAGAGCTACGTTTTCAATTCAATCGAAATACTGACAGATCAAACAGAGAAGTCAATCGTTCCACTAGAAGAGGGACGACCACATATAGACAAGTTCGGATTGTGGCATCCTTTGGTCCCATTATGAGATCGATTGTTCGCCAAACAATGTCCGTTGTTTCTGTATAACAATTTTCGAGGAATTGAAAAACTCTGACAAGACCATCACCCGCAAGAGATCGGGAATTGTGGCATCGAGCTGTCACCAGTAGCCAGTAAAAGAATTTATTCTTGTTTCCATTGGTTGGAGGCAAATAAAAGTGGTCTGTTCTTTTTCCTCCTTTTTTAAACAAATGGTTGAAGTAAGATTTTCTTTGTGAGTTTTTCATCTAAAATATTTTCCTTTAACCGTTTGTGATGAAAAACCTATCATAACTGGATGTCATGTGATTTTTTCATATTCCAATTTTGATTTAACAACTTATTAAATATGAGAATAACAAATGGAGATTAATATAAAATTGAAGTTGATGCAAAATTAGTTCTAGAATTGATTTAAAATATAGTTGAGATTAAACTATAACCAATACCTTTTGTTGGTGATTGCAGGACTCTGGTTTTAGGATTTCACCGGAGCCGGAGGAAACATACCTACCATGAAGGGAACATGGTAGTGGACTTCCTAGCAAGACTGGGCAGGGATAGCCGC
Organism: Lagerstroemia speciosa; assembly: GCA_037672795.1. Classification (NCBI taxonomy): domain Eukaryota; kingdom Viridiplantae; phylum Streptophyta; class Magnoliopsida; order Myrtales; family Lythraceae; genus Lagerstroemia; species Lagerstroemia speciosa. The sequence goes on from CM075298.1 coordinate 258,536, forward strand.
AATGGATTTGTGTTTTCTACTCTCCTCTAAATGAAGTACGAGACATTTTGTTCTATGGTCTAATTGTAGTCAACTCCTAGACTTGTCTTTTTGAAAGCCTTGGTGCATCCTCTATCTCTGTCAGGATGCAACTTAGTAGGGAAGAAGATACTTTTTAAATCCTCCCCGCTTGATGTACTAGATTTTGGCTAATATTAATATCACGCAATATCATTTCTTACCAAAATGGAAAAACTTACAAGAACTACCAATTAGATCTATCGCTACAAACATTGAATAAGTAAGTTCAATAATGTTAAAAAATGAAGTGTTTTAATTCCAATGGTTAGTTCAAATGGATAGTATATGTGTATGATTTGTGAGAAAATTCAAGATTTCAGAAGTTTGATTCCCCTTGAATACATAACTCTTGGTAAGATAACCCATGCAAGTGATTTGCACATGAATTTATCTGAATTCATGAGTTTGTGTAGTATTTCGCATTGCTTAACATAAATTATCAAATGTATATCATGTGCATCATTTAAGTGCACTATTATTGTTTATGATTTTATGTGCAATAATTGTTTAAAAAACACATGCATAAATGATAAATTGTGTTTTAGAAAAATTAGCTGAAATTATATGAGCTAATATGGAATATGGGTTAAGATTTAAATGAAAGAATTGGGTTGAGAGAAACACATTAACAATGAAATCGATATGAGCTGACATAGGAGAAATAGAAAAATTCAATCCCACATTGGTAAAATGAAGTACTCGCCGAGGCGTTGGGGATTCGAATCACCGCTCTTTACATTCCGTTAAAATAGTTTAATGGGCATTGAGGGGTTAGTTAAGATAGCTTAATTTTCATTAAGGGCCATGGAGGTCAGTTTCATCTACATTGTCAGATTAGTGGTAGGATGGGATAATTAATGGTTGGTTTTTAGGAATTCGATATCCGGTTTGGATACTTAGTGCCATTTGATTGATCTTTCTTCTTCTCTGTAAATAGGGCATTTGGCTTAGAATGCATACAAGAGAATTTTCATAATCAAAATAATACTCTCTATTGTCTTTCGTGCATTATTCTTTCGGTGGTGTTCGTTTTTTATTCATTTCACTTGAAAACTTGATGGTCGATGCTAACTTCTACGTTGTCATTGTTATATCCTAGAAGATAGACGTTTACATTTTATTAGCACTATGGGATGAATTGGTCAAAAGGACATTATAATTGTCATAGGTCTCGACATCTTGTTTGTATTTCTTACTATGCTTTGTCAACATTAGTTTTTAATTGCATATTACAATAATATTGTAACATGACTTTTTGCCATCGTTGTTTCTTGGAATATAGATGCCTACATTTTCTTAGCATGATTAAGAGTAGATCAATTTTACTTTTTAATTTCATACTATAATACTATTGTAACACAGATCTACATCTGAAATTTCTATTTTTACATTTTAATTTTGTTACAATATGAGAATCTCTCATATGTTATTATTAAGGGGTAATAACCTAATTAGGCTTGTACTTTGGCAAAATTTTCACTTTTAGTACGAACTTTTTTACATGACTTATGATGGCATAAACTTTAAAACTTTTGTCTTATTTAGCACGTTGTTACAAAATCCTTAAAATTGATAAAATTTCTGGACTTGTCATGTTAGGTTGTACACGTGGTATACAAAGAGTGGTGTGGCGAAGGCACATGGATGAGTGGCGCAAAATGTCATTTATGCCTAACAATTAAATTCTTTAAATTTCAAAAACAAAAGGCCTCATGTAAATTTATCTATAAAAAATCCCTAAAATAAGAAATTACAACTGGAAGACAGAGTTTTCAAGTACAGAAGAATGGAATTACGGCTAGAATGGAGAATAGGATAGAAGTCCTAATTGTAATTTACGATTTTAGAGATTTTCAACAGATGACATTACATGAGCGCCCTTCATTTTTTAAATTTAAAGAGTTTACTTGTTAGCATAAATGATATTTTGCCCTACTTGTCCATGTGGCTTCATCACATCACTCTTCGTCTGCCACATGTACAATAATGTGATAAGTCAACAAATTTAATCAATTTTAACGGGTTTTGTGACGATGTGCTAAACAGGACAAACATTTTAAAGTTCGTGCCTTTCTTGGCGATGCGAAAAAGTTTGTACTAAAAGTGACAATTTGGCCAAAGTATAGGTTTACTTAGGTTATCAGCCCTATTATTAAAAATAATATCAAATAACATTGAATCAATAATTAAAAGATTTAATTCGATAGAATGATTATAGCTGAAACAAATGTTATGATTATTTCTTTTTACCTATTATACTATTAATTATTATGTTAGCGTAAATGATAGATAGAAATAAATTGATATAATCAATTGGGCACACCAAGTTTTGGTAAGGGGCCTAAGCCTAAAGAAATTGGAAACAATTTTGGGGAATCCACACACCAATTGTAATGTATGTTTATCTATTAATACATTAACAGTTTAATGCTAAAATGGTTACAAAAAATTATACAATATTCTTCATACACTATTATGGAAATCCCTAATACTTGCTATCCTATCCGTTACTTATCCGCTTCGTGAACAATTTTGTCAAGTTCGAGAGTCTATTAAACTCGTTGGCAGCCCCATATTGCAAATTCATAGAGTTTATGTACCAAGTAAATCTAATTATCTATATTCATCATGCCACAACTATCACATAAAAATCATAAAGTAAGTGCAATCCAAATAAGTTCAACTATTTAAGATTCAAATAAGTTCAATCCAAAATCTATTCTTCAACTTCAATAACAAGACAAAATCAAATAATTTCAAAGCAGATTCAATCAAGAAACTCCACTGCAAGATCACGATCACCAAGTTTATCATCTTCACTATCGCCATCATCGAACTTAATGTCAAGATCGACCTTACTTGAATTGAATACCGAAACAATGGATGAACTTGATGACAGAAAAAATATAGAAGGGGAGGCAATGGGCATAAAGTAGAAAAGTGGGCAGAATATAGAAAGACCGTAAAAGGGAGGTAGAGTTACATCTCAAATTCTTAGGTAATCTAACCTATTTAATAGGCTGCGTTAGCCCATTTATCACTTAAAGAGTGGGTCCTAAACATTAAGTAATCTATTGGGCCTAAAAAAATTCAATTTATATGATTCACCGGACTTAGTACTTACAAGTTTACCGATTCTATTAAGTTTACCGAGTCTACTACAATTTCTGAATCCACTCTAAGTTAACTTGATTCTATGAGTTAAAAATCTTAAACTCTTACAACTTTAAGTTAACTCACGAGTTTAACAATAATGCTCGTGAACATTAAGCTTGGACCAAAGCAGAAGAAATCTTGAGTTTCTTTGGTGAGAACGTCGACAAGCTTGTCATATAAATTAATTAACCGAATTAGAAGCAGTCGCTAAGAGAGACATTCATGAAGAAAGTGATAATCAACCTTAGTATGTTTGGTGCACACGTGAAAGACTAGATTCTTCATTAAATAGATGCTGATAGATTGACAAAAGAGGATTATAGGATATTGTGAATGAACACCAAGTCCTATACAAATATTATTGTCAACTCTATAGTTGCATTGCCCAAACTCTTATACTTTGACTCAATACTTGAGCTAGCAATAGTATGTTGTTTTTTGAGCTCTAAAAAGTAGATTAGAACCTAGGAAGATCACAAACCCACTAATTAACCATCAATCATCAAGGGTGCCAGCTTAGTTAGTATCAGAAAACTCATGAAGCGTGAGGGCACAATCTTTTTGAATACGTAGCTCATAAGTGATTGTACCCTTCTAATAACACAATATTCTCTTAACAATTGTCCAGTGCACAGTGGCTGGACTATGCATGAACTAACAGGCATGTTGAACAACATATGAGATATCTGGCCTGATAAGTGTCAAGTACTAGAGAGATGCAAAAACTTCACGATAAATGGAAGGATCATGTATATGATCACTATAGTAGGCATATAAGCGAGAACCAGACCCCACTAGTGTGGAAGATGACTTACAATCTAGCATGGCAATATGATCAAGTATCGAGTGAATATACCTCGACTGAGTCAGAAATAGTCCCTCACCAATAGTAATGTTAAGCGGTCCATTTCGCTTTGGTTCCAAGCCAAGTCATGGAGGTTCATGAATTAGTTGAGTCAGGCCTAAGCCTACGATTCAGGACTCGATGTAGTGGCCCAGAATTGGTGGATTATCGGATCAGTTCTTGGCTAAACCGACCAGTTCGGTTCTTGATATATTTTGGGATTTTTAGAATTTGTAAGGTTTTTTTTAGGTATTTTTACAATTTTTGGATACTTTTTTTAAAAGGAATTTTACACTTTTTAGATTTTTAGGTATTTAGGATATTTTAGGTATTTTATATGGTCAAGTTTAGGGAGTTCAAATGATGAAATTTTGTTTCCTTTTGTACGTTCAAAGAATAAGGAAGGATGTGCATCTCTTATTGTATGTGAGGACCAAGTAGTTTTCGTCTCACTTTTGGATCTTCTCTTTCTTTATATATAATAAAATTGAATTTTTAATGACTTGTAGCTAAATAACAAAAATGAGGGCAATATAGTAAATTTTACATGAATATGCAATCACCACCTCCTTCTCCCACCACTTACTCCACTCTCTCCTCTCTCTCTCCCGACATCTCTCTCTTTTATATTTGCTGGTAGTTTTTTCTTATCTCTTCTTCAACAATTCACAAACTCAAATTAAACATTGCAATTTTATTTATTATAACTCTCTTTTAAAATAATATAGTTTAGAAGTGTAAATAAAATATTTTTACTCAAAATTTAATTATAATTAACTACTTAAATTTTAGGGAACTTGGTTAAAATAACAAATGCTATGCGTAGTACAGATGAGCATCTAGTGTGTGTGTGTATCTTATTCTTGTATTTGATTTTAAAAGTGCATTTTGGGTTGGATTGAGAGAGATATGGGAAAGTAAATTTGCGGTTGGATGGGAAATGAGACATAGATAGAGGAGAAGAAAGAGGTGGACAGTTGGGTTCACGATTCCGGATGATTTCAAGCCTAAGGTAGACTAGACTAGGTCTAGTTCAATGGTTCAAAATTTTTAATCTAGCTTGTAACCACCGTGAACCACATTATATTCGGGCCGAACTTGGCCTGATTAATAACTCTACTCACTAGTAGTATAAACCTCAATTTTGAGAAAGAAATGAAGGGTCCCTACATCCTTCATAGAGAATTCCTTGTGTAAAGAATATAGTAGAGCTGTGAAGAGCTAGTGAGAATAATATCATCCACAAGAATTAGGAGAAACATCACATAAGTAGAAGTACGCAGGATAAACAATGGCATATTTCCTATAGAGGCTACAAAAGCGAACTTGATAGTTACAAGTTAAGACGTAGAAACTAAGCTTGAGGTGCATGCATTAGACCATATAAGGGTCGTTGGAGTTTGTATATATGGTTGGGTTGCATAGAGTTGATAAAACTAGATGACTGAAGTCATTCAAGTAGCCATGGAGGAATGCATTCTTGAAGTCTACTTGATAAATAGGCCACTACAATGAAGTAGCAATAAAGAGTACTACAAGAATAGTAATAGGCTTGATGATAGGGCTTAAAGTTTCATCATAATCGGTACCTTCCTATTGAGAATAACCCCATACCACCAATCTGGCTTTGAACCAATCTAGTATGCCATTTGGCTTCTACTTGACTTTACAAAACCTCTTGTAGCTGATAAGTTACCTATCTAATGTGGAGTGGAAAAAGATCCCTTGTATAATCATTAAGTAGAGTTATGTATTCATCATACATAGTAGTGATCCATCGAGGATCCTTTTTAACTGCAGAAAAGGACAGTGGTTCCTAAGTATAAGCCATTATAGAGAAGGCAGATGGGTACCAAGAAATGGAGAATCGATGTTGTGTTAATGAACCATCATGTGCCTTGGTAACCTTTTAGTGAGTTCATTGATGGAGACTACCTGTACTATTAGACGAAGGCACAACTTGTGAATTATCACTAGGTATATCAGTCACCAGACTCCCCTTGGAAGGAGGTGCTATCGGTAATGATGATGGACTGGGTGATTGTAATGGAAGGTAAATATGAGCAAGAGGTTCATAAGTTCTCAAACTAATAGTTATTAAAGTTGCCTCAAGAGGGCTTGGCAAAGGAGTTGCACTAGTTGCTCGAGTGTCATATGAAAAATTCCACTCAATCCTGCCATAAACGGAGCCAAGGCAACCCATGGTAATTAGTTGGGTATTCCAAGAAAATGCATAGCCATGAACAGAAATCAGATTTGTGAGTTGTATATGGACAAAAATAAGGATAATAATAAGAAAATTGTAATCATGAGGTGAGCCACATAATGTTCAAATTGGTGAAGCAAAGTGAAGAGAAGGGGTAGGGAGATAATTGATAAAAACAATGGCTCTTTCAAAAGTAAAATCCTAGAACTTAGTGGGTAGATGAGAATGCGCAAGAATATTGAGTCCCATGTCAGTAATGTTGGGGCGTGTGAGGATAGAATATACGATGTACGATGTTTTGCAACTCTAGTTAAAAGTTGTAAGAGAGAAATTCTTTGGCACTGCTAGATTGTAGCGCCTTAATCTTATGATCAAAGAAAATTTTAACTCAAAGATGAAATGTACAAAGTATTTTGAGCGCACCTCTCTTGATTTCATGATGAAGAACCATGGGAACTTACTATACTCATTGAGAAAGTGAATGTAGTATTAATGTTTCCGTGTAAGATAAAATAGGTGCAGGACCCATATATCAGTGTGAATTAACTCCAAGAGAAAAGAACTTTTATTCATGGTGGACTGAAACAAAAACTGAGAGATTTTGCTAATTTGATAAGAGGGAAAGACTCCGGAAACATAATCATTCTTAACTAGACTAGATGAAGACAACACAATTTTTTGAATAATTAAAAATGTTGGAAGGCCAAGACATTGATTCCATAATGTGCTTAATGTAGAGGTAGTAATAAAGACTCGAGGTGGAGTGAAGTAATTGAAGCTAGGTTGTAGACAGTAAAGTCCATCATTAAATGGTCCTCGAAGAAGCTCTCGATGAGTGTGCAAATTCTTCGCAATAAAATATTTGGGTAAAACTCAATGAAACACGAGTTACCTTTTATGAATTTAAGACAAAAATAATTTTTTTTGGAAATTTGGGGTGTACAAAGGCTATTTTTAATGTAAAGGTGCACGTAGGGGTAGAAAGAACCGAAGATCAAGAAGAGATGACAGGTAAGCCTAATGCGTCATTGATCAGCAAAATGTTGATGTAGAAATATTAAAAGAAAGAAAGAAAGGGTTGGTCACTGATGCTAATTAGCATTGTTGCAAGATTATCTTTGAGAAACCTTTACGAAGAAAAACAAAAATGTTATTGCATTACTGCTCTAGTTAAATAGATGTATAAGTGTAGCGAGTTCATATAGTTTGCGGCCTATATTTGAGTCAACCAAATTTCGAAGGTTATTAAAATAGTCTCCCTTAAAGTTAACCCTTTGAAAGAATTAATAAATGGTACAAAGCTTGTTCAATTATATCTTTCATAATATTTGTGCATGATTTAGATTCTACTTTTCTTATCATAATTATTAAGGGTGAATGGTGGTCGAATCTCCCATGTACTAAAAAGGACTCGTGAACTACTACTCTTGGGAAGCAAATGTGAGTATTCTATTCATTTGTGAATGATATAATTTATATAGTTAACAAATTATACGATGCAACTGAATGGATTATTTGGTTCTATTATCTTATGATTGAGTGTAAGTATTTTATTCATTTATCAAATGATATAAATATATAAAATGATGTATATGATATATGGTATAATAAGTGTTTAAATGTATAATTTGACCGTGATTGTTCTTTGTCTGTTTTATGATTTAGGGTGATTACCCTTATTCATCTATGAAATGATATAAACATATATAAACAGTACAAAAAGTACTATATGATATGTGAAAAGGTAAGTGGATGATTTATTGACGATCATCTGATTCATCTATATTGTAATGATAGTAAAGGATGTATTGGTTTATCTTATATGGATGAGTCAGTCGAAGTGTGCACGTGACATGACATGACACGTGTCTAAGAGAATGAGGCATTCATAACATGCATATGCACATCCCGCAAGGGATAAATGATGATACGAATGTCCCTCAAGAGGGATGCCTCAGAAGGCGAATGAATGGCCACTGATCGGTTGGTAATGTTATATGAATGATCATAAAAGGTTCCCATAAAGGGCACAATGAAATGGTCTTGTAAGGGACACAGTGATATGATATGTTCCTGGAAGGAATGAATGGACCACTGATTAACTAGTAATGTTTACTTTGCCTAGAAGGGTCCACTGACCAGTTGATAATGTGCATGTATTTATGACTGCATTAAGTCATTTGATAATCGTCTGACATTGCAATCATTCATGAGTCCATGTGACTATTCGATATTGTTACATAAAGTAACAATGGTATATGCTTATGTAGTTTGGTAATCACTATGAAATTCAGTAAGCTTGATGAAATTCCCGTAAATGAAAAAGGCAAGTTAAATATGTCTTTATCAAGTTATTGAATTATTTACTGTAAGTTAAGAGAAATGAAGATATAGTTATATATGTTATTAAGTTATACAGATATATAATTAATGTTCATTTTACATTTGAATTGAGTACTCACTAAGATGCAGCTCACACCTTTTTGCATAATATTTTTTCACGTAAAGTTGAGTCCAATCTAATCGTACAGTGAGTAGAGGTAGTTTCTGATAGCAAGGATCGACTGGATGACTTGATAGATAGAAATTATATTTAATAATGAAAATTTGAATAGATTTACAGTTATATAATATTTGTTATGACCTAAATAGTACTCTGTATAGTTTTGCAATAGTAATTTGAATTAATTTTAGGAAATTTCATTTATGCAATTATAAGCATGTTAGTCTTAAAAAAATTTTGTTTACACAATTACAAATCTTGTTTAACAGGCCTATTTTCTGATTTAAATATAAGTTATTTTAAGGAAAATTATGTAGAAATTCCCGGTCGTTACATGTATGTTCAAGGAATTTGGAACTTTTATGGTAGATAAGGGGCTGCGACATGTCCAATTTGGGCCCTTGGGCACACTGTATGTGGCGTGGCCCAATGAAGCTCTGTTCAACAATCTGATATGCAGGAAGACCTACATTCCATGATTAGAGCATTATGCTTAGATGAGCTAACTATCCATAGCTTCTTAGGCGGCCCATACAACCTGATCTAGCATAATTAGAGTGCATGAATTAATTCTAGCTGCAAATTCGTGACCCATCTCCTTTTTCCATCTAAGACCTACAACAAATTAGAAGGAACAACAAGATTATGAGTGCCCTTCGCCTCCAAACAGTGGTTTTCGACCACGATTATATTATTTTGATGGCGGTCTTTGATCGTTATATTTATTAACAACAAACTACCATTGGGTTTAGATACAGGGGGGCCTGTCTGAGCTTGTGATAGGCCCTATGAGCATCTTGGTTCAGTAGGAGAGTAGATAGATCATTTGTGGGTATGGTCTCGACTATTGTTGTAAGTGATAAGATCAGTGGTTCCCATTCTTCATTAAGGGCAGGGAGCAACTTGTTATTCAATTCAACAGCGAACTTGGGTTGCCCGAGTTGTGCAAATTTGTTGGTGAGATCAGGAACATCTTTAAGGTAGTCTACCATTGGCCACTCTCTCTTTATTATATTATGCCATTACTGCTACATGAACTCTCTTTGTATGTAGGTCTAAGAGTCGAAGAGATTCTAAAGCTTGGACCACACCTCTAATGTTGAGTTGAGGACAACTAATTGAAGTCCAATTTTGGATGACTAGTACCAAGAATACTATGAGGCAAATTTGATCATAGTTTTGCTACTGTTTGAATTCTAGATTGGATATCATAACTTCCTACGTACCAAGTTTTTTAGCAACTACAGACAGAGGAGCTGGGGCCATCCATCTGCAAAGCCAAGAAGTTTTTCGCAGTGGAATCATATTACTCTTCAATGGTAGTGATTCTTCCCATCAAGTTTAGTGGGAATGGTTGGGAGAGTATTAGGTAACGGAGAGTGGCTGTTGGTGATTGAAGCCATGTGTAATAGAGAATGAGAATTGGAATAGGTTTGTGGAAGAATTGTTTGTGATGCTTTAGGGCTGGATATTCAACGAGAGTTTTCTTAATTTCCATTACAACGCCATATACAGCTAGCCGACTACCTGACTTGCAACCTAAATTTGGCGAGTCGACTACCCGACTCCTAACCTCGCTCCTATGAATCAGTCACTGCATGTACCCACGTAGGCATTGACAGGTGTAAATGGTACGCACGTTGATCACCGATACACAAATTAAATTCCTCACAAAACTCGACTCCTACTAGAGATATACACCGGTCGAGCGGCAACCTAGTGCTTGACTCAAGGAAGTTAGGTACCCGTGGCCACCGAAACAACCTTGACTCCACCACTTAAGGAAGTTGGGTACTATGGACACAGCGGCAATGTCGGTTCCCAATTCAAGGAAGTTGGGTACCCGCGGCCATCGAAGCACCCTGAGTCCACACTTACGGAAGTCGGGTACCACGGACACCTTGGCAACACCAGTGTCCGACTAAAGGAAGTTGGGTACCCGTGGCCATCGAAGCACCCCCAACTCCACACTTACAGAAGTCGGGTACCACGGACATTGTGGCAACGCTGGTGCCCAACTCAAGGAAATCGGGTACCATGGACACACCCCGACTCATGGAAGTCAAGTACCTCGAACACCGTAGCACCCTGGCTCCCTACTTATGAAAGTCGAGTACCACAAACACAACAGCAACCTCGGTGCACGACTCAAGGAGGTCGGATACCCATGGACACCAAAGCAACCCCAACTCCCTCACTTAAGGAAGTCGGATATCACAGACGCACTAGACTAAAGGAAGTTGGGCACTAACAAACATTGAGCCTACTCGGCTTTTGATTCACGGAAGTCAGGTACTATGAACACTACGCCAACATCAGTACCCGACTGAAGGAAGTCGGGTATCACTAACACCACACCAACACTAGTGCCTGACTCATGAAAGACGGATATCGATCTACATCCTGCCAACCTTGGCTCCTAACTCAAGGAAGTTGGGTGCACGAAAAGAATAGAAATTCTAATGATCGAAATCCCAATACCCGACTTTATCAAGTTTGGATCAGGGGACAACATATTTTCGATCTCTCAACATCCTAGTTTCACAAACCTGAATCGAACCCTTCGTCTGCCGAAGATCACTTTTATCATTAGGGACTAAAAGACCACACTTCAAAACTATCCCTTTCAGTGGTTCCTATCCAATCGAACACATCTACTTCCCAGCATCAAACACGCCGAGAAGCGGGGACAAATGATATGGACTAATATCCACGCCCAATTTGTTGAGACCCAACTCGCTCTCCTCACACGACTTACTCAAGAAATACTAACTCACATCCGATGTCCGCTAAGTCTGACTTCCTCCCGCATGAATGTTGAACATCAGTTAAGTCTGATTTCCACCCACATTATGGACATCGGACGCCCAAGTTCAACTCTCTCTCACATGGATGCCCACTAAGTCCAACTTCCATGTGCGTGGATGTCAGGACATCCTCCAAGTCGGAGCCTCACCCATGTGCTCAGCACGTGGGAGACATGACCACACCAACCCTACATACTAATCTGCCAACATGTTAGCACCCCACCCGACTCTCTGGGAAGGATCAGGCGAGATCGACCAATGCTAGTAAGACTGACTTACGCTTACATTCACTGAGCAAGGCTGAGTTACACCTAATTATGCTAGCGAGGCTTACTTACGCCCACATGCACCAGGCAAGACTGACTTACGCCCAATTATGCTAGCAAGGTTGACTTATACCCATAAGTGCTAAGGAAAGCCGACTTACGCCTGCTTATACTAGGCAAGGTTGACCTATGCCTACATACACCAGGAAGGTCGACTTGCACCCACGTGCTCTGTGCATGGTAGACATATTAATGTCACCCTTCCATACGAAAATGGCCTATAAATATGCCCTACTCGGGGACCAGGGACAAATTGATTTCTCCCCTCTTCAACATCTCTTCTCCTCCTCTTCCCTCTTCCTCTTGCTGAGATCACACTCTGAATTAGGCATCGAAGGGTCATTCCGAGGAACCACCCCGGAGTTGGCTCTTTGTAGGTCTCCGACGAGGCCCACTCAAGTATTTCAAGCTCCACCCGAGGTCTGCTCTGGTCTCATTGGAAGATCTCCCATCCCGATAGGCCATCAAAGGTAATCAGTGAAGACTCTCCAACCATTGTCCTGGTGCCCATAACCCGGAGTCCGACCCACAACCCCTTGAAGACCAGTTAACCTGGTGAGTCAACCCGGGGACTTATTAGGATGCTTCTATTCAAGCTGTTCTTTGAGGTGGTGCTTGGCATTGGTCGTAGTGTTCTGATGAGCAAGCTTTACTTAGTCGAGCTCTTGCAGGCTGAGAGGGCTTTCTTTGCTTGAGATCAATTGTTAAGGCCCCTCTTATAATCAATGATTTTGTTCGAGTGATAGGGATCAGATCTAGCCCAGAGGTGAGAAGCTACAATGGGTGCCAGCTGTTTGATCTTCCTGTATTTACTGGCTTGCCTTGTTTTAAAAGAGTATGTATGTATATATGTCAACAGTTTGAATGAATGCACACACTCATTTTTCCAAAAAAAAGAAAGAAAATAATGAAATGCAACACTTTTCTCCATGAAAAACTTACAAAATTCCCCCTCCCACAGATGGAAAGGTTTGAATGAATCAACTCTACAATTCATTCGTGAAAAGCTATCTTTTTCTCAAGAGTGCCTTTTATCATTTGACCCAATAATCTTCTGTTTTATTAAATATTGATTACTTTCTGATGGAGTATTGAGCGGAAAAATCCACTAAATAATGAACTATTTCCTCTTAGCTGCAGAGGTTTCTTCTCAAGGAGTAGACGAACTTAAAAAACATGACCAAATATTTTCAATTTTTTTTAATCAGTAGACCAAATATTTTCAATTAAATAAGGCCAACAAGAACTATCTTTATGCTTAATACTGTTCAAAATCACCGTTTCTATCAATCAAAATCCAGGATCTTCAAGAAGCAGGATCAATCAACTCCCGTGCCAACATATATAATAATTAAACTAAGAATACACAAGACAGATAAGGATGGATCATATTGGAATTGTTGCTGTTAATGCTGCTTGTTTATGCTGCCAACAGCAGTCCAAATTTGACCAAGTGACCTCACAATGTGAGGCATCGTGCTCCTGATCCCCTTCAGAGCCGCACTGGAGGCCACTCCAATGGCAAAGGCCTCAGGGTAGCCGGGCTTGGAATCAAGCTTCATCTCAAGGATAGCAAGGCGGCTGATTACAGAGTCAATCTTGCGGGAGGACTGCTGGGAGAGAAGCCTGTCCTTCCTGCTGCTGCTGCTGGAGGAGATAACACGGAACAGCACCTTCTGGAGGTCCTCAATAACCTTTATCGAAGCCTGCTGGGAATCCATGCCCTGTGCCTCATAATGGGATATCAACTCCTGTGGGGTCAGCAGGTTCTCTTTTCCTTTCTTCATCCTTGGGTCTGTCACAAATGCGCTGCTACCATTGGATTTTGGCGGTCGCTCCATCTGTGGAATTTGGGTTTCTTTTCTAGTTGAATTGGAGCTTCAGCCACTCAATCAAATGAATAGTAAGGATTGGAAAATAAATCAGACCTTGCATTGTGGAAGAAGTGGTTAATAGGATCTTGTGTCTGTCCCGTTAAAAATGAAGGCAGACATCATACTACATACTTTCATCAGAAAAATGACCACCACTTTGGAAAAGAACTTACAGTATCACTACAAATCTAGATATGCAGTTCAGAGAAAAGGTCAGTTCACGCGGATCCTGTCATATCAAACAATTATGGGTAGAAGGATAAGCCATCATCACTCTAATCGAGACTGGAAAGTAAAATACAAAGCACAGCAGTCAGAATTATTCCTCAAGCTCTAGTTCCTCGGACAAAAGAGAAAAATATGAGATGCACAGCGCAAGTAAAATAAATTAAAGGAATAGCATTTAACCCGCTAAAACAAATCTAGTTCTCCACTCGTAGTCCTTATTAAGAACGCAAAGGAACTTATATCAGCAGATAAATTAACGCATTTAAGAAGGCTAAAGTGCAAGTTGGATAACCTATTAATCTATCTCCATAACATCTGTTCAAGACAAAGTTTGTGATTCCAAATTTCCTATATGTAGCACTCCACTAGTTTTTCTTTACAACTGACATCTTTCCTTAGTGGAATCAAAAGAGATCAAGTCAATAGAATGGCTAAACTTGAGCCAGCTATATCTCCTAGTGCAAGTTGGATAACCTATTAATCTACCTCCATAACATCTGTTCAAGACAAAGTTTGTGATTCCAAATTTCCTATATGTAGCACTCCACTAGTTTTTCTTTACAACTGACATCTTTCCTTAGTGGAATCAAAAGAGATCAAGTCAATAGAATGGCTAAAATTGAGCCAGCTATATCTCCTATAGCCTTTAGGAAAATTGGTTTGTTTTTTTTTTTTCATCCTCACACAATCAACCTCTCACAGTAACTAGGCCATCTCTCTTGAACCCTAGAAACCCTGTTCTCTCAAATACCAACACTCATCGTAAATCCAGCTTCCAGCCCTTTTCACAGCAACATTAAATGACCAATGATGCCCATTTTTATAATAGACCAAATTGGGCTCAACGCCTCCATGTCACTGGTACCCTCTATGAATGAAATATCATCGACGAAGTGAAACAATCTCTTCCCTAATAGACATTCAACAGTTTAAAGCAACTGGAGCAATATAGCAAATGACAAAGTTAAAGATGAATAGTAGCTGAATTATGTCTAATTAAGAGAAAAGGATACCTTGAAAAAGAACCTCGGTGAGGAAGAGGCAGTAGAAGATGAACTTTCAGAATCACGCAATATTTGCCGTGCAACGACTAAGCGTGCGCAAGGAAGAGAGGAAACGACATCAGAGAGAAGCGACTCGCAGAGGTGAGGCGGCAAAACGCAGAGCTGAGATGAAATCGGACTTCGCCAAGGTAGAGAAATAGCAGATAAGGGTAGGGGCAGTTTGGCCCGAGCAAAATTAACCTGCCCAGCCGCGAAGCAGTGTAAAACGACGTGCTATAGAATTTGATGATTTGAAAAGGAAGTGTAAAAACTATTAATAGACATTTATTCACCAACCAACTTGGGGTTGGTATAATAGTTCACTCACTAGACCCCAAATGAGTGATCCAGGATCAAATCCCGGGTTGGGAGGTCAATGCAAATTTTTCCAGGGATCTCGACATGACCACCGATTGGTCTCGAGGTATACTTCGACTGGCCCGAAATACTGCGTGATGTATAAAAATATTTTCTGTTACATTTACATTTCAATCATCAATTGAATCTAATCTCATAGTCAAGTGGTCGTCCAAAATGCTGATGGGGCATCTAAACATTAGTCTTTTTTTTTCCTAATAAGTAAAGTGAAAATTACTTATTCATCATATAATACAGACCTAGTACCCAGTTCTCTCAAACCTGGGAGAGAGTCAAAACAATATAAACCCTCAATATTACACTTCATTCCTACTTGACCCGCAAAATGAGCCTCATAATTTAGCTCCCTTTGCACCTATTTATATTCCCACACTTAAAATTTAGATAAAAGAGTCCCAATATTCGAAATGATGCTCCTAATTTCCCATGGTGTTGTGGAATGACTTGTGATTGCTAAAGCCAACATTTGAGCATCTGTAACAATTTCTATATGTGACCAGTCTTAATCCTGCACTATTTGGACTCCCAATAGGACCAATTTGGCTTTGGCTTTGGCTTGCAACGGGGAAGCATTAATAGACATCTTGAACCATGCTTGTGTAAGCCCTTTTTTTGTTTTTTCCTATACCTGCAAGGCAAGAATTATTAGCTGAGAATGCTAAATCAGTGTTTATCAGAATCCATCCATCTTTGACAATATCCATGTTCACTTGGCCATTGTCAGGATTTGTGGTCTTCTCCTTGAGTCTCTTGTTTTTATGTTCCTCATAATCATTTAGGATTTTCTTAGCAGGAAACATAGGATTGGTTTTGCATTCTCCATATTTAGCCTTAGTTCTTGCAAACCATAGATTATATACAAAACAATAGCACCATAGATAGTCAAATCTTGCATTGGAATTATTCCTCCTGTTACAGTATGTGGAGGATCAATGATAAGCTCTGCTAAGTCCACTGGTGAGAGGTTGTTGTAATTGAAATGCCACAACCTCCAAGGCAGTTCCCTCCCAGCAACACGATAACATAAACATTCACTGAATAGATGCTTAAAGTTATCAGAAAAAAGGGGACAAGTATCGCCCTCTATTGTGAACCAGGGGAAGCACTCAGTTGCCATTCTCCATAAATGGATTTTAAATCATTTATGTATTTTAGAGGACCGTAATTTCTTCCAAAATTGCTCATTTGCTTGATTAAATCTACTCTTTTGATCGAACAAGTAAAAGGATTTTACTATGTGAGAGCTAGTAATTATGGCAACCAGATAAATTTGTTTGGATCTACATTTTGGGATAACTCAATCTACATAATATTATGAAATGTTTCTTCATTAAACAAGGATTTTAATAAAGAAATATTCCATCTTTTTGGGTCTACAAGTATCAATTCGACCTTTAGGTCAATGTCTAGCTGCATATTGTTACGAGGAAGAGGTTTGTAATCATTATTAGCATTTTTAGGAATCCAAAGGTCCAACCAAACCCTAGTGTCTTTACCATCTCCAATAATTTTACATGTTCCTTCCTTCAAAGTTTTAGAACAAAATTTTAAATCTTTCCAAATTCTAGATTATGATCTAGATTGTCTATTCTTTGGGTCTAGGAAATTTCCATATTTTATTTTCATAGTTCTTGCTGCTAAACCTTGTTTATTTTGAGTTAAAGCCCATGATGTTTTGAACATCATGGCCTTATTAGAATCTTCTACTTTCCTAAACCCAATCCTCCATACAACCTAGGTTGGCAAAGTTTGTCCCATTGAATTGGAGCATAGTAAGGACCTTCATGTTCCATTTTACCCCCACCAAAATCTTTTGATGGTTTGATCAATTTTATTGCATATATTCTTTGGTATTTTAAAGAGAGACATTGTGTATAAAGGAATGTTGTTCATAACCAAGTTAATTAAGGTGGCTCTACCTGCCCAAGGGAGAGTTCTAGATTTCCAAGATTCAAGTCTTGATTTTATCTTATCTACCAAGAAGGTAAAACTCCCATATCTCTTTTTATTAGTGAACAAGGGATTTCTTAAGTATCTAGGATGGTGATTGCCTCTCTTCTTAACTGAGATGTTGTATTTTTAGAGAAGAAAATCCCTAATTTATTCTTATTAATTTGTTGACCTGACCATTTGCCGAATTTCTCTAAGATTTTTTACAATTCCTTACATATGTAAGAGAGGCTCTAGTGTAATAAGTAGATCGTCTACAAATAAATGATGAGATATATCTGGCCCATATCTACTAATTTTTATCCCTTTGAGCATTCTTTCATTTTCAGATCTGTTAATCATTCTACAGAGGACTTCCATGCTAATTATAAATAGATAAGGGGAGAGTGGATCCCCTTGATGTAATCCTCTACTAGCTTGAAAGAAACCCTTTGGGGAGCCATTTACTAGTATTGAGTATGTGAGAGTACTAATACATTCTGTAATCCAGTTGATAAAAGTACCATGTATGCCCATATTTTTCAAAACAGTAATTACAATTTTCCATTCTAGCCTATCAAAAGCTTTCTTTAAATCAATTTTTATCCCCATCCACCCCCTTCCAGCTTTAGTTCGATTCATTGTATGAATGTTCTCCTGGGCTAGAAGACCATTCTCATTAATCTACCTATCTTCAATGAATGTGGTTTGATTTGGAGCAATAAAATTATCTAATAGTGGTTTTAACCCATCGGCTAATGTTTTTGAAATAACTTTGTAAACCATATTGGTAAGACTAATTGGTCTAAAATCATTGAAGGTAGAAGCATATGAGAGTTTTGGAATTAATGGTAAAAAAGCGTTATTCAACTGTTTAAGTAGATAGTTAGAGATGAAGAACTTTTATATAAACCATTGGGGTGGTAGCCTGGTGGTTGATTGCGCTTCCCTGTCTTAGGTGCATTGCCCAAGAGGTCATGGGATCGATCCCTGGGGGGCGCATTCGCCATTAGGTGCAAATTCCCCAGTGGCCACCCACACATGCGGGACCATGGGCTGACCAGCGCGTGGGATTGTGGGGTTCTCACGGGTCCGGGGTAATCGCGACACCTCGTCAACAAAAAAAAAAAGAAGAAGAAGAACTTTTGTATAGTTTTAATAAATAACTTACCAACAGTGTTCCAGTAATGATTGAAGAGAAGTCTAGGAAAACCATCAGGGCCTGGAGTTTTTAATGCTAAAACCTGTTTCAATGTTCTGATTATCTCCTTTGGGGATGGGATCTTAATTAATTCCTCATTTTGCTCTGTGTTATAACCTGAGGGATTAAACCTTCTAAATTTGTTAGGAAGTCAGGGTTTACAGTGGCATATAGTTCCTTCAAGTTTTGTGTAAAATATGCACGTATATCATCTTGCTCATGTATCCAATTTTGATTGCCTAGATTTATTAAGGATATATTGTTTCTATGCTTCCTTATCTTGGCGGACAAGTGAAAAAAGGTTGTGTTTCTATCTCCGTCATTCAGCCACTGCTATTTTGATCTTTGTCTCCACATTAATTCTTTTCTAATAAGTTGCTTTCTAGATCATTTTTTACGGATGCTATAAGTTCTAGATTATTACTAGTTGGGTCTCTATCCTATAAATCATTCAATTTAGTGAGGATTTCATTAACTTATACTCAGTTGCTAAAGGTTGACTTATTCCAATTTTTTAATGCATATTTTGTGTTTTTTATTTTGCATACGAACCGAAAAGCTCTAGATCCTATTATATCTATCTTCCAAGCTTTATCAACATCTTTACTTGAATTATCCCTTATCTAGATGGACTCGAATCTGAAGAGTATCCGATGATTAATATTGGATTTCCATAGTCTTAATTCTATGGGATTATGGTCTAACTTACCTAAGACTAAGTGTTGGACACCAGCTCTAGGGAAGAGTTCAAACCAGTCTTTATTTGAAATTGCTCTATAAATTCATTGCTTAATGTGGCCTAAGCCTTCCCTATTATTTCTCCAGGTGAATGGTGTCCCAAAAAAGCCTAAATCTATAGCTCATGTGCTATTCATGAAGCTTTCCAGATAAGATTTGGAAGAACAAGCTAGTTTCCTACCACCTCTTTTGTCTTTTTCAAGTAGGATCTTGTTTAGGTCCCCATTCACTATACATGGTTCAGTAATACTATTAACAATTACTTCTAGTTCACACTAGAAGGTATCTTTTTGTTGGGAGTAGGGAGGACCACAAACACAAAATAAGTGCCATACCTGATCAAATACTAGATGTTCAATCTTAGCATGAATCAAAATCATATTAGAAAATAAGATGGTGACCTGAAGCTCTGCACACCACATTAAACACGGCCCACCCGATGCCTTTTGGGAATCCACACAAAAGAGCTTCTCCATTTGGCATGATGTGGCCACTTGTTTGCATCCATTTATACTAGCCTTGGTTTCACACAAAAACACCATGCCCGAATTATGTTTCCTAAGTAGGAGTTTTAGTGCTCGAATTGTTGAGTCTACCCTTAAATCTCGACAATTCCATGATATCAGACTCATGGATAGGAGGGCGCTTGATAAGGCCCTCATCCTTAGCCAATCAGTAGATTCAAGTTTTCTAGAAATATATATAGAACTAGAATTTATACAATGGATTTATTTCCTTCCTTTGGTCTCAACCTAGGGAGGATTAAATCCTTTAGTTACTCAAGGAATCAAGTTACTCAAGGAGTCAAGTAGGATAATCTCTACTGGATGCTAGGTATATTTAAATAGAAGACTTAGAAAAATCAGATTGAACGTGGGAATACATGAATTAAACTAGGTTGAACGCAATATAGATGAAGGAAATCAAAAAGTATTAAAACCCAATCAAACCTTAAATCTTCCAGTACTTTGCTAAACAAAATCCTTGGTAGGTTTCAGAATCAATGCAAAAGTAGAGTCGGTTATACAACAAAATATTCTTCTAAAAAATACAAAGAAAGAATCAGAGCCAAAAATATGTTAAAGGGAGATAGGAGAAATGGGCCCCTTTTAAACTAACTATATGTAATATATGTGACAGAGAAAGAAATCAGTCCGATAGTTTATTTATCAATGCTGTGGATATCGGATCTTGGTATATCAAATTTGTACTATTTCAATTTTGAGGGGGGTAATACAAAATTAGGATAGATTGAATAATAAGTACATAGATAATCAAGAATAACTAGCATAAATGGTGGCTGTAGATGAAGAATACAGAGACTATCTAGAACAAAGTGTTTACTAATTTTCTCGTTTTCAATCTAATAGAATATTTTATTTTAATACCAAAACAGAGTGCAAGATACAGTATTCAAACCAAAGACAAAATGCTAACAAAGAACAGATGATAGAGAAAATCAAAGGATCTTGAAGTAATGTTAAGAAAATACGAGCACATCATTGATTCAGGCATTGGGAGAACATGCAAGCCCTTAAATCAAGTAGAGAAAAGAACCTTTGTCGATGAAGCTAGGGATAGGGTAAACCTATTTATCGTTGCTCTTCCTCTGGTTCTGTCACTTCTAGATAAACTAATTTCAGAAGAAGAACTAGCTTGATGAGCTCTTTTTCCTCCCTTCCAACTAATTGCGTAAAACCCCTTACTCAGATCTAATATGGTACCTTCCTCTACTGATCTTTCACTAATCCTTTAGCGACTCCTCTCTCGGAATGGTTCTGGGTAAAAGCTAGTGTTAGGGCTCCAACGAAGAGAGATGCACGAGAGAAAGCTCACCCTTTCCAAAGGGTCGGATCCCTGTCATCTTTTTGAAAGGTTGAAACCCTATTGAAGATCTAGATTATAATTGAAAATTTGCAAAAAAAAACCAACAACCAAAATAAGGGTTTGCTTGCTCAAACAGATAGAGGATGGGAAGTAGAACCCGCAAATTGCTACTCATGATTTATATGAATAGAACTGAGCACCTACAAGGGGTATTGAATGAGCACCACTGAGTGGTATTGAAAGAGCACCCACTGAGGGATATTGAATGAAGATTGTTGAGATATAAATCCCACATCGGACAAACAGATGATTGAAGCCCAGTTTACAAGAGAGTGGGTACCATCATCCTATCAGCTTGAGCTTTTGGGATGGATATGGGCCAAATCTCTTATGGGCCGGGTGGAAATTTCACAAAGATGAAGCTCTGGACAAATTCGTTTCAAACGGTAACTTGGTAGAGAGAATTCTAGCGAGAGAAACGCTTCAACACTCGCAAAACAGGATTCCTAAACATTTGTCGTTTGCGAAAATGGCTGATATATTAATAAAATTTTAAAAAATTAAGTCAATATTTTTTTAAAAAATAATTTAAAAGTACATGAAACAATTTGAAGGAAAACAAACAAATTTAGGAAAAAGTAAAAACTTAAAATTATAAAAAAATATAATAGAAAACAATAGCAATTCAAAACAAAATAAGTTTTTGAAAATAAAATTTAGCAGCATAAAAGAATTAAAATAAAATTCGAATAATATAAAGGAAAACTTTTTATTTTAGTTCCCAATCTTTTATATATTTAATGCAGTTGTTCCTCCATATTCCATAATGTAGATGAGTGGAATTAGGTATTGACACTTCATTTTGGCCCGGTAACTAACTGGACCTAGATCTTGGAGAAATTAAGTGAGCACGTATCTATAATTGATCTAAAATGGTGTTTGAGATTAAAATTAAGGATCACATTTGCTTGAACATAGAGTAAATTTATAATCATTGTAAAGAGTATTGAACTAGCTTCAATTCGACATATGAGATTCAATCAAGAGAAAAAAATATGATTTTTTAAGTAAGATTAGTCGAATCTATCAAATTCAATTATGTCGACCAGTTTTAAAAATTTATAACTAATTATGTTGGATTCTCAACTCATCAGCGATTGAAAGGTGAGCTATCACTGGAAGGGGGTAGGAGGGGAAACTTGCCAATCATCAGCCGCAGAAGGCGTCTTCTTTAAAGCCTGAGACCTTAAGCCAAAACGGGGATGAAGAAAATTTTTATTAGAGCGGTTATATTACATTAGTATTACTTAGATAGTATATCCGTTCAATCAGAATTCGTTATTTATATATTATTTTCAATTGGGATTCACCATTTGTTAGGTTTTTAAATATTTTTTATCATTTATATATTATTCCCAATTGGGATTCACCATTTATTTAAGTTTTTTCATATTTTTTAAAGATTTTTTAGAATTTAATAATCATATTTGATAATTATTAATTCCGAGAGGGGACCTTCTTCAGCAAAAAGGCAAAAAGCAGAAATCTCCCGCTCCAACAAAAGATCCCGTTCCTGATCCCAAACCAACCAGCTCCTCCTAGGAGCCGAGGCCCGCATCCATCCTCTTCATAGTGGAGCAGCCATCATTGCCGAGTTAGGAGGCCAATTTCACCTACTTTGTTGCTGCCAGACAACCCACGGCCCGCTGATTTTCAAGCAGCTCGCCACCGACCCAAGCCTTCTCTTGTTGTTGCCGGTCTCGACCTCCCAGCCCCACGACATTAGTCCTCCACCGCACCACTCCTCTCTGATCCCCATATCGAGCTTGCCGTGTGGTACACCGGCCTCAACCAATAGCACAAACCACGCCTCCGACCTGCTCCATCCATCTTGGGCCGAGTTCGCTACTACCTCAGAGTCCCAGAGCCACCCTGGTAGCATCCCTGTTCAATCCTCAGTCATCCAATCGGGCCCTACTTCCAAACTCACGCTTCCGTAAAGCAGGTATAAATGTTTTTCTGCTCCTTTCCTTGGGTGCAGATGGGCATGGAGGCTGTGTCTTTGGTTGGTTGGCTGACGACTGATTACTAAAATGTTTCTCGGATTCTGATTATGGTTGTGCTGAAGTACTTTGTGGATATCTGAATGATATGATGTTTTATTTCTGATAGCTATGAATTTGTTAGGATGTTTGGTTGCTAAAATGGTGTTATGTTCACTGATTGCGGTGATGGTGCTGGTAGTGTTTGGGAATCCTTTTGTTGATTGTGTGCTTTGCGAGCAGGCCATGCGGCACTGAGTTCAATTTTCTTTATGACGATTACCACACTAATCCAATGACTGCTTGCTAGGTTTGACTCGATGATTTCTCACCATTGTCCATTGCTGCAGCTGGGTTTGGCTTGTTTTCATAATTTCAATACTATAGTCAAAGAGCATAGAGCTTTTAATGCCAATAGTGCTGCCGGTCATTGCTCGATAATTTCTCATGATCTCAATCCCATATTCTCGTGAAAATAGAGCCATCTATTGCTCATTAATGCAGCTGCTCTCTATCCTTTCTTCTCTTCATTTTAATGATGGTTTTTGATAGAAAATGTGGCCATTTAGAGCCTATAGTTGCTGCTAGCCATCGCTCGATGATTTCTCATGGTTTTGATTCCCTATTCTTATGAGAATAGAATCATTTATAGCCCTTTGTTGGAGCTACTGTCTATCCTGTCATTGTAAACCGTAATATACAAAATTAACAAATCTCAATGGCCACAATTGGAGAATTATTATAAAATGATTTTATTAATTTTGTTTTTGTAGGCACGGAATCATGCTAGAAAGAACTTACCAGATAATAGAGTAGAAGAGGAATAATCAAATATCATTAAAATAAAAATGACAAACTTATAACATAAAATTTGTTACTAGTTGTTGAGGCCTGTGGTGATCACAGTTTCCTTAAGATTGATTCGTCCCCTTTGGTCGTGCTGAGGAAACGTGGATTGCAGTTTCCCAGGATACAATGACGACTGAGCTTGAAGCTGCACGAAACTGAAGCTAGAGGCAAACCGAAACTGAAGCTGAAAACCACCAAAAACGATGCAGATGCAGAGAGGGAGAAGTGAGAGCTTGAGAGCTTGTGTGTTGGTGTTCAGAACCTATGGAGGAGGCATCTATTTATAGGGTAGTGGAGGGCTGGTGGCTTAAATGGCAGAGAACCGGACAATTGAATGCCCAAACTGGCCGTAAATGCGTTGAACCGACATTAAAAGGGCTAAACTGGACGTTAAGAGCCCTTAATTGCACCGAACCGACCATTAATTTGATGGAACTGGGCATTCAATGCCCTTATTAAGGCCAGACCTTAATGCCGTGCCTTAATAAGCCCGGAATTTGAAGAGTCAAGAATCCTAGGCCGATTTATTGAAGGAGGAAAAAAAATTTCCAGAAATGGCAGAACTCCGCTAGCACTTCCAGCCATGGCGGGAGCCGCGAGAAAGTCGTTTACTGTAGCTAAAGTAGTTACTCATCATAAGACCACTCTTACCTTATAAACCTTTTGAAATTGTCATCTCTAATTGATGTGAGATTGAGTTTCTGTCATTCCCTATATAGGTTCTTTGGGCCCTTATAGGCCGGGGCCCTTCATGAGTTTTTCTTAACTCAACCCATAAATATTAAGTCCATGGACTTAATTTTAATCCAAAATTCCTTAAATTTCTCTTTCATTGGACTTAAGCCCAAATGTAAGTTTTCTTCAATTCATGAGAATAATTTCTCATTCATCAATACCATTTTTCCAACAATCCCCCACATGAATGAAAACTGTTTTATTTTGACTCTATGGTGATTTCCAACAAGTGAATCCTGCATAGGATAGGTAGGATAACCCTTTGAACATTCCCTTGTAAAGGTACACTTACTTTACTAACTGTCCAGTAGACACAATGTTCTTAAACTATCTTGCTTTTTTGTGTAAAATATCATATACCTCACACAGGAGTCCACAACACTTCTGTTCAGTTCTCACGGTTGTGTTCGTTTGGCCACGAACACCGTCCTGGCTCTGTGAGAGTTTCTAAAGAATCAAGCCCTCTATTCTCCTTCGAAGCGGCCCCACTTCTCTCTCACATAGGTGATTTATAATCTCAAGAATATTCTGCTTACTCTTTTATAAATCATTAAAACATCTAGAATGCTAACCTCATTCTTATAATGTCACTGTTTCTTGTCAAGGAACAAGTTGAGGAATAATCCCTCACAGTGACTTCACCAAGTCTTATGAGTAGGTTGTTCCCTTGAACCTAGATCTTGAGATCTCCAGTCAATAAGGTAGGGTTTTCCTTCATAATACCTTTTCTTTCACGGGCTTCAGTCCCATTCCTTTCGATATTTTCTCAACTAGTTCTTTGTTTAACTATTTGGTTAGCGGATCTGCTAAATTATTCTTTGACTTCACATAGTCAATTGTGATAATTCCAGTTGAGAGTAACTATTTAATGGTATTGTGTCTATGATGTATATGTCTAGACTTACCATTATACATTTGACCCTGTGCCCTTCCAATAGCAGACTGACTGTCACAATGTATACATAGGGGTGACACTAGTTTTTCCCATTTTGAGATATCCTCAAGAAAATAGCGTAGCCATTCAGCCTCTTCTCCACATTTATCTAAGGTTATAAACTCAGATTCCATTATAGATCTAGCTATCACTGTTTGTTTTGAGGATTTCCATGATACAGCTGCTCTCGCTAATGTGAATACATGTCCACTTTATAGATTTCGAGTCTTTTATATCAGATATCCAGTTTACATCACTGTACCCTTTGAGCACGGTTGGATATCTGGTATAATGCAACCCATAATCCCGAGTATATCTTAGGTACTGTAATACCCTCACAATTGCCTTCCAATGGTCGGCACTCGAGTTACTCGTATATCTATTCAACCTCCTAACCGTGTAGGCCATATCTGGTCTAGTACAACTTATTAGATACATCAAGCTACCGTTAACTTTTGAGTATTCTACCTGTGAAATACTCTCCTCTATTCTTCGATAGATGAAGACTTGTATCTAATGGTGTTCTAGTGACACTGAAATCATTCTTGTTAAATTTCTCAACAATTTTGTCCACATAGTTCGACTGGCTTAAGGTAAGTCCTCTTGATGTTCTCATGATCTTAATTCCTAAAATCACATTAGCAAGACCCATATCTTCATGTGGAATCTTGCATTCAACATGCTCTTGGTAGATTTGATGATTTTCTCATCACTACTGACAATGAGTATGTCATCTACGTATAAATATAAAATAACGTAACTATTTTCCGTCTCTTTTATGTAAATACATTTATCACACTCATTAATTTAGTCATTGGTAATCATTGTATTATCAAATTTTTCATGCCATAGTTTTGGAGCTTACTTTAAGTCGTACAATGATTTTACCAATTTGCAAACTTTCTTTTCCTTTCCTGGAGACACAAACCCCTCGAGTTGTTCCATGTAGATTTCTTCATCTAAATCTCCATTTAGGAATACTGTTTTCACATCCATTTGATGTACCTCTAAATTACGTAATGTCGCAATTACAAGTATCATCCTAATGGAATTTATTCTCGTTACAGGAGAATAAGTATCAAAATAATCAAAGCCTTCGTTTTGTTTGTATCCCTTGTTAAAAAATCTAGCCTTATATTTATCTATGGAGCCATTTGCTCTAATTTTCCTTTTAAAAATCCATTTAGATCCTAAAGGTTTACAACCGGGAGGAAGATCTACTAACTCCCTCGTATGATTCTATAAAATAGAATCAATTTCACTGTTGATTGCCTCCTTTCAAAGAGGTCTCTCTGAAGAAGTCATGGCTTCTTTATACGTCTGCGGTTCTTTTTCCAACAGATATGTTATAAAATCATCTCCAAATGATTGTCGGAGCTTGATGGACGGAGGTGAGAATCCGCGCTTAGCAACAAAATAAATCCATAGAGAAAGGGAAGGAGGCTCAGCACCGGAGAGAGAAGGTAGAGGGACAAAAACCACTCGAAAAGGGAATTAACTGGTCGGCCCCGAACAAAAGCCACCAACACAACAGTGAAGGGTATTTACGATCACCAGTAAGGGAGGTGAAGACCACTTACTAGGGCTCGAGGAAAAGCATGGCTGATGCATCAAGCTGAGCGGGATGCACCAACAGTGGCACAACCTTATTAACTATAAAGCTCGATCATTTCGCTAGGATGTGGAGTATTGCTTAATCACTGACTTAATTATGTACGTTGAGCATTGATCTGGAGTTAACTTGAACCATCCTAAATTTGCTGTACAAGCATGCTGCCGGGAGCATACTCTTAAGCAGAGGCTTTTGGAGGCTGCTTTTCTGGTTGAACAGTTGGGATGGCAGCTCCATAATCGGCAGGGAGTTTAAACCTCTACGGGAAATACCGCTGTAGTACCTCATGTCAGCTTTTTGATGGCTGAACAAGTGCCTTTGATAAAGAATCTGCTGGACTCTCGAACGAAAACGTGTTAGTCGCAAGTATTGTGCCAATGGCTGACCAACAAAGGAGGCTTTTGAGAATCGATTGTCCGTCTTTTATAAAATTATGATTATTTTATGAAAAGTGAATAATTGATTAACTATTCACAAAGAAAAAGGAGAAATCAATATTCACCAAGTTTCAGAGGAGGACAAATGCCACGACAAAAAGTAACTATGTGAAAATCATTTTGTTTTATTGTGAAGTTTGAGGTTTTTCCTGCATTTTATGCTTGTTTTTCCAATGAGTTTTGCAATCTGCAAGCCACACTTGAAAGCCATTTTACAAGATCTACATTGCTAGTCAGCATCACTTCCCATAGGTACACCTTACAAGGTTACATGCTCAAGAGAACATCCGAACCTATGATTCCAGTATATTTCTTACTGGAGAAAACTTTTTGCAAGTAAACAAAATTTCCTTTACGAGGAATACATAATACATCTCGCGTGGATAAATTAGGATGTTACTATTAGTAAAATGCTGAAATTAACTATGTATTACAACATAGTCAGCATCACCAGGCAATAAATCCCCAGCAGTGGGAGTCAGGTTGCTCCTTGAAAGAGGCTTACCGACCTGAGCGTGGGTCTCAGCCTCGTGCTGGAACATCTTCACGAGCTCCTGCAATTCCAGCTTCCTCACCTCAACCTGCTCTTCAGTTATGGGCGTCTTCAACCCAAGGTAAACCAATCCGACCACAATCAAAACAAACCCTATAAAGAACAGGATCGCTGCAAATAGACCAAAAGCGTACGGTGTGTTGCTAGCTCCTGGAATCCCATCCACATTTATGCCAAATAGTCCAGTGACGATGGAAAGGACGAGGCCACAACCTCCAAAGACAGCTAGATTGTGCGTAACTCGGAGGCTTCGGTCCTGAGCGAAGATCAGCCAGTGGTGAGATAAACCAAGAAGAAAGAAAGTATATTTAATTAAAGGAAAAAATCTTTTCAAGTATTTTATATGTCTTGTATCATTATGTGAAAAAGGATAAGTTTAATTTTTTCAGCAGCACAATGGGTTAGTTCATCACATTGCACATCACAACCCATTTGATAACTTAATTCCTCTTCAAAATACAAGCAGCGTCTGCACATTCTTCATTTTAATTGGAGGGAGATGGAAAATCGAAAAAATTCTCCCAATTACTCAAAACTAATACGCGATCGAAACACGTGTCTTATAACTTTATTCTATTGCGGATAACTAAAAATATAAGATTATAAATGTAAAATACTACTTGAAGATGGATTGTCCCATGAAAGCACAAAGTTACCTAAAACTTTAAGTTGATGAAGAAATATAGAATTTAAATGCATATATTTCCAAATGAAACAGAGGCTGGAAGAAAATCTTCCTCAAAATACTAGCCATCTTCCAGTGAATCTACAATACCTTCTATAGCAAGTATGAAAGTAGAACACTGTGCGCTTCACATTTTTAGCATCTGAATCACTTGAAACATTCTGATTAGCAGGTGCACGTAAACTGAAATATGATGACCTTACAGAGAATCTATAGGAACAATGACAGACAACTAACATGAAAATCTAACTAAAAATTCAAATTTAGGCTATCATTCATGAAAGTGGTATTCCACGTGATTGTTGAACTTGCCTGCAACCACGCACGGACTGTGCTCTGCATAACATCTTGAATAGTAAACAAGCGGCCACGAACAGCTTCTTGCTCCTCGATCATTTCCCTTGTACTCTTCTTGATACCCTCCAAAAGGTTTCTAGTCACATTTCCCTTTAAATGCTGAAGAAGCTCAAACACAATCTCTTCTCTAGCATGGAGAGACCATTTCACTCGAATAGCCTGGAATTAGTTTGTGTTTACAGCCACTTGAATGATCAGTCCGATATTCCCTTAAGACAGATAAGCACCTTGGCAAGTAGTAACAGAAACATAGGCCGTGTTTGATCAGGGGGACAGAAACATAACCGTATGGCATTTTCATATACAATGCACATCAACATTGTATTGTGGTTCCTTTTCATTCAGCTTCAACTCTCTCATATCAAGCATAATGCTAGTGTTTTATGGAGTTTTGGGTACAAATACCCGTCTTAACATTTCTGCAAAAATGGTTGAGGGTAAAATATTTCCCTAAAAATCAATGGTGTTTTGGGTACAAATACCCATCTAACATTTTTGCAAAAATGATTCAGGGTAAAATATTTCCCTAAAAATCTATCAAAATTGCACCTTCAAGATGCGATTTCGATTTCGTGAATAAATTGCATCTTCTATATGCTGTTTTGATACGGCATTCAGGGGAATATTTTGTCCAGAACCATTTTTGCAATTTTTTTTTTGAAAGGGCATTTCTACACAAAACTTGAGTTTTATGCAAATTAAGTCCAACAGTCTTACACTACCATCCCAAATTGGACACCCAAACAGCACCGGAAGTTGCTATATTATGATTGGATGCAATGATTCAGTTCTTTTCTGTCCTTTCTCATCATTTTCAAGAAGAAGCAAACTAATGCCACAAACTAAAGGCAACTAATTTTATCTCCATCCAAGCTGCAAGTTAAATTTCATTGACTCCCACCTCTATGACCACTCAAATCAAAGATCAAGCATGTGTAGCAGTTGAACCTACACTACTGTTATTATTTTGAACTTACTACTACTGTCATTGTTTTGAACTTACTACTAGTAGTATTATTTTGACTTACTATTACTACTATTACTATTATCATTATCATTATCATTATTATCAACTGTTAATTGTTACTGCTATGAGTTGCGGTTTTTAAGGGACAAAATTGTTAATGCCATTGTCGTTAGCCTTGTAGCTCAAAAGTAAATACCTGTCTCGACAACCTCTGTATTTCTTGGTTCAGAATTATACTAAAAAGATTCATATCTTCATGATTCCGCCTATTTCATGAAAAAGAATCAGTTGTCACTGATCACCATGCCAGGAATGACAAAAATACTAAAAATTAGACAATTGATCACCAAATTGTACCTGTTCATAAACTTCAGTTCGATCTCATCAGCTGCCCCAAAGATGGATTTACGGAATAGCCTAGAACAATGAACAGAAAAGGAAGTTTGGTTAAAAAAAAAGTTAAACCTTTACACTATATTTGGCTACACTTTCAAGAAATAATGAATGATGCTTTTACTTGGAACAAGCTTTTACCCGATAGCTCTTGATCTAAAAAGTTACTTAGTCCTCCACACTAAAGATTCAAGATTCAAGGTAAAGAATCAAACAAGAAAGCAGCATGCTGTATACACAAATTGATAGCTCTTTGATAAAAAGAGTTATTTGCTCTTCTTTCTTATGTCAAACCATTGCAAGTGATATAGTTTAGGTAGATCTTAATAGTTTTAGTCTAGTCTTTATTAGGTTAGTATTTTAGTTGTTCTATTAGAAAATAATACATGCATAAAGCATAGGAAGGAGATATTGCTTTAGAATTGGAAACTTCCACCATGCAATTTGATGAAGGTTAGCCGTAACTTCCTCATGAGAGCTCCATTTCTCGTGCTGTTTGAACGTTGGGTATCCAAACTTGATGATCTTCATTTGATATGGTAATTGAGCATTCTGACGTGTTTATCCCGTCCAAAATATTGCAAGAACTCAGATGCCATAAGAAAAAAGAACAAATCGTACTAAAAATCTACAGAAAGCAAACTGAAACCAATTATTTTCTAATAAAACAACTTAAAATACTCAACTAACAAAAAGAAATCTACTTTAGCTTGATCACTTAGCATCGGTTTGACATAAAAAAGAATGCCCAAATACTTTTGCAAAGTGAGATAAGTGTATCTAACCGCATGGTGCTTTCTTGTTTGATCCTTTAACTTGAATTCTTGGAGCTTTAATTTGACAAGTCTACAGTTCAATCGGCACACAGAGTTGGGGGCTCACGTTTGCCATTCTAGGAGGGGGAGGTTTACATGAGAAGAAAGCAAGAAGAGAGTGCTCGTGAAGGCAGGGACCCATTGGGCGTCAAATTGGGAGACCAACATTTGAAAAGATTTTCACCACTTTCTTTATTTTATTATTATTACTATACATATATATTCCCTAATGTTGTTCGCGTTAATCTGATTTGTTTAGCCTAAGGTAATTAATGGACCCTGGAATTATATTTAAGAATTTTAAACACTTTCATATGTTTTATAGAATGAATTTCAATTGTCCATACCATTTGACTGTCATTAACTTAATGAACTCTGAAACCTAAATGTAACTTGAGAGAAGAATTCTAAATTATGTTCTGTATAACACACCTAAAATCATTCTCAGTTGAAAATGAGATTAAGACCTTTTTTTTTGGCCGAAAAACAAAGGTCTTTTATTAGTAATCAATGTCAAAAAGAATATCACCAGACACAGATGAGAACATATTACAGTTACTGTCAGCACAAAGAACATGAGAAGCATAGTTCGGAGATCTGCCATCAACAAGACAGATAAAGAAGATGGTGGTGTTTGAATCCAGTCAGCTGGAACCATCCCTTGTCTGTACTAGTGTGCCACCAAGTCAGCAATCTTGTTTGCAGTCCTCCTAACCAAGCTCAGCTTGATATTCTGAGAGTGTCTCTTGGAGAGCTTGATCTCTTCGAGAATCGGACTAAGCCTCCAATCGACATCCTTAGAGGTATTTGTTAGCATTCTCAAGGCTTTTTCAGAATCAGTCTCCAAAACAACATTGATCAATCCCATTTCCTTAGCAGTGTTACATCCTGCAGAGAGAGCCATAGCTTCAGCAGTAGATGGATCTCTGCAGATAAGCTTTCTTCCAAATCCCCCAACAAGCTTTCCATTCTCATTTCTCATCACTCCACCTATACCACAATCTCCTGCATGTTGATCAACAGAAGCATCACAGTTGACTTTAATGAAACCAGCTGAAGGGTTCTGCCACTGAGTGGGAGCTTCCCTTGCATCCTGTTGCCTCTGATCACCAATCTTCAGCTGATTCGAGTCCTTTCTAAAGCACAAATACTCATCAACTGCATTTTTAAGTTCACTAATGACAGAAGAAACGTAGGGATTCCCCTGCTGAAAAACAGCTTTATTCCTTCCTTTCCAAATGTGCCACATTGTGAAAGCAATCTTCATTAACATCCCCTGTTTCCCGTCTCTTCTCACATCAGGGGAGCAGCATAAAAGCTCAAACCATCTATCAATTGAGGTGACAACTTGCTTGTTGACTATGATCCCTAAGCTCTCAAACCAGATATAATCAGTCCCCTCACACAATAGCAAGGAATGCTCAACAGTCTCTTCGTGGGAACAGAAACAGCAAGTAGCTGAAACATCCATTCCCCTCTTCCTCAGATTACTTCTAAAATGAGATTAAGACCTAAGAATGAAGAAAATGGACTTAATCACCTAAGTCCGTCAAGAGTTAAAATGTAAAAGGTCAGTCCCACTTATTAATAAGGAATGGAGAGATTGATTCGATATTGGAAGTACCTCCCTATGCTCATCAAAAGATTAACAATTTAGCTACCTAATATCGTAGTAAGAGAGGTAATAAAAATAGATAGGAGCTAGAGAAGATTGCATTCCCTAGTTCCATTTGCATTGATTGATTTGAGTTGCTTTATCTTAAATAGTTTATGAGTATAAATTAGTTACTTGGTTTCAATCGTCCAAATAAGAATAGATTGAACCAATTTAGCACTTTTTTCTAGTGCTAAAATATATTTATATTACCTAAGCACCAAGTAAGTGCAAGAAGTTACATATAAGGTCCATGTACAAAAGGTCGTGCAGAACCTCAGTCAGAAAACATCATGTTCTCTAGACCATATTCCCCCACTCTATACACCCTTGTGTACCAAAAGAATAACTCTTTTACCCACCAAGCTATTACTAGCCTATCGTTTGTTTCTATCCCTTCAAAAGCACTCTTATTCCTCTCCTTCCAATTAAACCAAAAAACAGAAAACGGGATTAAACTAACAAGTGCCTTCTTTCTCTCAAAAATTCTTATCCCTCCCCAAGTGTATATCTTGCTTTATCGTGCCAGCCTGCACCCAGCTCATCCCCATTCTCCTATACGCCACCTCCCACAGCCTTCAAGACTATCGACAATGCAAAAGCAAATGGTTAATAGATTCTTCCTCCCCTTTGCAAAGGAAGCATCAATTAACCATAATCTTCCCTTTCTCCTCCAAATAGCTTGTCGTAAGAACTCTACCCCATACTACTTCCCGCACTTGCCACACCT
Organism: Lagerstroemia speciosa; assembly: GCA_037672795.1. Taxonomy (NCBI): domain Eukaryota; kingdom Viridiplantae; phylum Streptophyta; class Magnoliopsida; order Myrtales; family Lythraceae; genus Lagerstroemia; species Lagerstroemia speciosa. Next base: position 292,419 of record CM075298.1, read on the forward strand.
GCCTCCATGGAAAGTCCACATCGCCTCTCAGGAGGAGTTTGTCATAGTAGGACCTTGCGAAAAACTATCTTGACTTATCCCCTCTCCACCTTAGTCTATTTTCCCCTCCTGGAGGTCTTATACAGTAGAATAGATCGTAGAACTCGATGGATTCCAGCTCCGGGTCTTGGGCATGTCTGTTAAAGCGAATCTCCCACACTCCTCCATTCTCCCCCTACCTCCACACCTCCCCCACTACTACTCTCGCCGCATTATAGACCTCTGGGAACCCCTCCTTGAGTTTCTCCTCCCCATACCAAGTGTCTTCCCAGAAGGATACTTAGTCCCCTCCTCCCAACGAAATGTTCGTATGTGTCCAGAACTTCGGCCATCCTCTTGCGATGTTCTTCCATGTACTCCAACCGACTGCACCTCTCCCTGATCTTGTTATCCATCCCTAGTTGTGAACCCCATATTTGTCCACCACCACCCTTCTACATAGTTGATCAGGGTCAGTATTGAATGTCCACAACCACTTCCCTAATAGAGCTTCATTGAAGTGTATCGGGGACTTCACCCCTAAGCCTCCTAACTCTTTTGGTGTTTCACAATCTCCTACTTCACCAAGTGATATCTACTCATCGCCTCCGAATCTCCCCCATAGAATTCTGGCCTGGGGACTCCAACTTCTTCGCAATGCTCTTGGGGATTGGAAACAGAGACATATAATATGCTGCAAGATTTGATAGTGTCGATTTGAGTAAGGTCAGCCTTCCTCCGTTTGACAAGTAAAGACCTTTTCCATCTTGTCAACTTCCTTTCGAATCTATCACTGGGTGCCAAATCTCCCTTGCTTTAACAGATGTCCCGAGGGGCAGTCCCAAATAAGTTATCGGGAGGGACCCTAACTTGCACCCTATCACCATTGCCAACTCATGATCATTGTCTCCGCTTCTCACCGGTACCAATTCACTCTTCCGCAAATTGATTCACAGTCTCGATGCCACCTCGAAACAGGCTATAAGATGCAACGGATATGCACTAAATGGCAAACATTTTTCTTGCAAAATAGCAATCTGTCATCTGTGAATACTAGGTGGGTGATTATGATCACCTCCAGGCCCCTAATCAGACTCATTTCAAAGGCCTTCTCTAAGAAATTGCCGAGAAGCTCCATTACGAGTATGAACAAGAATGGAGACAAAGGATCTCCTTGCCTCAATCCCCTAGATGAGCTAAAGAAACCGGATGCCGCTCTATTGATCAATACTGAAAATGAAGCCGTGAAAATACACCAATGAATCCATCCTCTCAATCTGTCAGCGAATCCTATTTTCTCAAGTATCTCTATTAAACATTCCCGAGATATATGATCATATGCTTTTTCCATGTCTAATTTGCATATGGCTCTTGTTCCTCCATTTCTTGCATAATAGTCCACCACCTCATTTGCAATCAATGCTACGTCGAATGATTGTTTGCCTTCCACAAAAGCATGCTGCGAGTTGCTCACTAGGGAATGTAATACTAATTTCAAGAGCTCCTCTAGCACCTTCAAAACTATCTTGTATGTGGCACTAACCAAGCTTACGGGTCTAAAATCTGTGATGTTTTCTGCTCCTTTCTTCTTAGGTATTAAGCAAATGAAGGTGGAGTACATACTTCTCATAAACTTGCTTGAGGTGCAAAACTCATCAAATAGTGCCATAACTTCATCCTCTAGCAATTCCCAATTCTCTTTAAAGAAAGAAATGGTGAAACCATCTGGTCCCGGGCCTTATCTCCATCACTATACATAACTACCTTCTTCACTTCATCAAGTGAAAACGGACTCACCAGCCACCTCGCCTTCTCCCTTTCAACTATTTAAAATCCACCCTCTCCAACCTTCTTCTATGCCCTCTCGTTTGGGTATAAAGTGTGTTATAAAAGTTGGAAATTCTCCTCTTCATATCCACCCGATCCATGATTGTACCACCATCAATTATTATCTTCTACAAGTAATTAAAACTCCAATGCACACAAGCAGATCTATGGAAAAAAGTCGTATTTTTATCCCCCACCCTAAGCCATAACTCCTGGGACCTCTGTCTTTAAGCTATCTCCTCCCACCTACACACCTCAGCTAGTTGGTTTTTAATGCAGGCCCTTCTCAATCTTCCTGCTTCCTCGATGCCTCTCCTCTCCTCCAACCTGTCCAGCTCCTTTAATTCATCCAATAACATCATTTTTTGTCTCATAAGATCTGTCGCTGAGATTCTTTTAGCTTGTTCTTCAGCAATCTGAGCTTCCTCGCAAGCCTGAATCTCGCATGTCCTTGTGTCATAAAAGAGTTCCATCATTCTTTGACTCTTCCTACAAAAGCTTCCTTTCGTAGCCACCAATTTTCAAACCAAAAAGATGTAGGACCCCATATAATGTCATCCACCTATAGTAAGATTGGGTGGTGGTCTAACAGAACTCTTGGCAATAGTTTTTGGGATATGCTCAGACACTAACGTCTCTGATTCCAGCGATACAGGGAAACAATCTAACTTTGAGAAAGAGGCCACTTCCCTATTGTTGGTCCCAGTATAACGGCCACCGATCAAAGGCAAATCCACCAGCGATAACTCAGTTACCAACTCCCTAAACTCCCTCATACACCTTGAGTCGTGTATGCACCTTGATCTTTTGCTTGCGTATAGGACAGTATTGAAATCTCCTCCTACCACCCATGGGCAATCCCATCCCTCCCGCGCCCTCCTCATGTCTTCCCATAATGTTTCTCTTGTCGTCCCCTCTCTCGGCCCATGCACCCCCGAAAAAGCCCACTGGAGGTCATTCTCGATCGAGGAAAATAAACATGAAATAGAATGCGCCCCCCTTTTCATGTCTTCCAAACTCCATCGTCCCTTCTTCCTCCTATCAAAATTCCCCCCCACTATACCTTCCGCCCCTGGAGCCCTCCATTCCCAAGAGTTCCACCCCAAGATTGACCTCAGTGAGCCTTCATCTACCTCACCCAGTTGTCTCTGATAGGCATACCACATCTGCCTTCCAGTATTTCAACCATCCTTCCACCTATTTCTTTCGCCCCATAGATCGTTCAGGCCCTTCACCTCTTCCCTCCCCTTTTCCCTCCCTTCCCTGAGCCTCCTCTTCTCGATCTCCTCAACCAAACCTCGAAACTTCTCTTCCCCTCTTCCATGGATAGCCCCAATAACTCCCCAATCCTTGGAGCTAACTCCACCACCCGGTCCACCACGGCTCTCTCACGTTCCTCCCTGTCACAATCCATCGTCAATCGATCTTTGAGACTGATGTCTTTGAGCTGTCATGATCTGCTGCCTCTTCTTCTTTTTTGTGGACTTGCTTATCTTCCTCAAGTAGGCAATCCCAAAACGATTTATCATAATCCTTGTTTCTATCTTGCCTCCCATGCACCCTCCTTTTAACTCCTCCCTATTTCCCTGTTCAATTCCTACACCCAATAAGGCTACTACCTACCCTTTACACCACTGCATCAGTCACAACAAGACCTTCCCCCTTATCTCTTGAATGTTCTCCTTCATAAATTTCACTAGCCCGAGGCCCCTCTTCTCTCAAACTACACTCCTTTTTGCCTCCTTCCTTCTGTTCATTGCTGCCCAAGCCCAGGAAAGTGTCACTGCATCCACTTGTGTCTCCTCCCAGTACTTCCTTTTGCTTCGAAGACTTCGATACACTCTTCGTGCCAGATTCCTTTCGGCAGCCAGGAGAAGAAGCAAGGTGAACAGCACCGCTTACTTGGTTCATACTCTTCGTGGGACTGCCGTGTCTCTGTTAAGTGCAGGGCACTGGGCCTACCTTCCCTTTGGACCCATAGACCTCTGTCTGCCCATTTCTGTCTTTCTGTTTCAGCCCTTTGAGGGTTTCTGGGCTGAGTTAAATTTCTGGGCTGAGTCAAAGTGCCAAGCCCTAACTCTTTGGTTTTCGAGCCATTTTTGAGGCCTGGCTGGCCAATTTGACTTGGGCCTTCAAGCCCATTACGTGATTTTGAAATGTTCTGTCCTCTCTCCCTTTGTCACGCGCCCCTCCTCCCGTGTCTGCACTCGCCCATTCTTCCTCCTCCAACGGGACGCCCTGCCTCACCACCAGCATGTATGTCGAAGCTGCAATCGATCTCCGCCCTTCCATCCCCTCCTCCCTAGATCCTTCCCTCCATTGCCATCCACATTGTGCCCCTCAGAGCCGCTCCACAGCAAGGACAGCTACCCTCCACCATGAGTCCAGATTCTCTGTCCTGTCCTTCATTACTCCCCTTCCTCACAGCTACGACCCCCATCTTCGTAAACGCCCCTCCTCGCAGCTTCGGGTCCCAGCTGCTGTCCCCTTCCATGGCTTTAACACCTTCCCTCACCAGCTTTACAAACTCCCACCATCCTTGAGCCTATCTTCCCTCCGGGACTATCAATGACCTTGCTCCTCCTCTGATTACTTCCACGATTCGTGGAAAATGGCCTCTAGAGTTCTTGTGGAGAGAAGTGAAGAACGATCGGTCTGCTTCTCTGAGTCTTCTCATGCATGGGCTCTCTCCCTCGTGTAGCTAGAATTCCGTCCACGTGTTTCGTAGCCAATGAGCACCCCTCGAGTTGTAATACTATGAGAATCGACTTCCCCTTCTTCTGGGTTACCCTGAGGACATTTACTCCCTCCACAGCTACTGTGAATGTTTTGCTTTCAATGGAAATGGAGGCGGCAAAGCCCCCTACCATCTCAACAGTCTAAAAGAATAATAGGAAAAATATGAGATGCGCACAAGGTGTTGACCCTTTGAAGTGTAGTCACAAGTGAGGATTCAACTCAAGCAAGTGGTTCTCAATTCCTGGCCTCTAGTATAAATAGAATAGGAAAGGAAATATCAATGATCTTTTGATCTGGCTTCCGACTGAATAGACTTTCAGAAGAACTTGATGCATATGTATTCCCCTAAGCCTTCCCCAAAAAATCTAGTTACCTAGCCAATTTATTGTCATCTCAATATCCCCTTCCCACACATGATTCCTTTTTTGGAATAGAATCATTTAAGCTTTTTATAATAGATAAGTCATTGCAACTATTCGAGTGTACTATTGGCCACATGAAAATGCATTAAAGATCCGTTTAACTTAACTCAAGCAATTTATGCTCACAAAAACAATAGAGCAGACAAAAATTCACTTGACAACCTTATCGATCAAACATGTTGAACTAGCTATCATGCCTTTCCTGGTCAAGGAATTCATTTACTGTAAATTGAATGCATAATGAAAGGTACACTACTTATACTAGTTAATTAAGCAGCCTCTGTAGACTGATAAATCAATTGGACCAATTGGTGAAAAATCATCCAAAAGAAAAAGAAATGCCAAAGAAATATCTCAATAAAGCAATTATTCTTAGCTGCTAATATTGTTCGATGGGGTAGTATCCATAATAAAGATGCCTCCAAGGCAGCATGATTTGGTAACCTCCAGATATTCATTCAAGAAACTGGTCTAAAGGCAAAAGAAAGAGTATGTCCAGCAATGACAAGCAACCACATAAAAGAAACCTTTGTTTGAATTACTAGTAAGAAAGACATTGTACCTATCATCCCACCGAGTAAGTCGACAAGCTAAAAGAGCTATGACTTCGTGGACTGTTCGTGGGACATTATAGCCTCCAGCAATCAAAAGTTCCTGATTGAAGAGAAAATCATGAACTATACAACAAAACTGGACAGAATAAAAATTCATGCAAAACTTTTGCCATTTCTTGCTCTACCTGAACCTCAGCAATCCCCAGCACATTCAAGGTTGGTACAGTTCCTTTAATATGCAATACAGTAACCAGAAAGTTCTGAGCTTGCCACGAACGCAGAACCACCGGAATATCATCCTCATTAACAAATGGATCTCCTGCTGATTGCCCCAGAAGCTCAAATAAGAGCCCCCCAGCAACTCGTACTGGGACCTGGATAGAAGACATTACAACAAATACTTTATCTGAATTGCAGCCCACAAGATTTTTGGGAATAAGATCCACTTTGCCGTTTTATTTAAATGCATTAAAAGTGTCTTGCTAGGGAAAAAAAAATCTAGGAACTAAAAGACAATTTCATGTACTGCAAGGAACCTGCGCAAAGTGAGCAAGAAGGATAGATTCCTATTTGATCTCCTTCCTTCCTAAGGCAAGGAAGGCAGTGATGGCACTAGAGTTAAATAGCTTGGTGCTTCAGGAAAACTCGCCATGAAGGAAGACCTTGTTACTTGGCCACTTATTGCATCACCAATGGTAAAATCTCTTTCAAGAATGACTTTCCAAGTGACATGAGCCATATCATTAATGCTTTATGTGATCTATTGTATAAGGATAGAAGACTGTGTTCACAGTACTACCAATGCTACTAATCCAATAGTTTTAAATATAGCCATAGTATATAATAATTATATCTCATAGATTGGAGATGTTAAGACCATCTTTTCAAATTCACTGCATATTTTCTAAAAGAAATGACCTCCGGTTCATAAATGTAAGCTACCTAGATGAGTCAAATGAAAATGCGGGAAAACAACCTGTTCTTGCCTACTCAAAGACTAGACAATATTTTCACCTAAAGTCAATAAGTAGTTAGTATAGCCAAGAGAAGGAAAAGAAAAATTGCCTCGTATAAGAGGTGCTTCATCCGCTCACTAATGAGTCGTCCTTCATCTCTCAAAGCTAAGCTGATGGCTGGATGTAGCCATTGAGCATTACTGAGCCATGCCTCAACAGAAGGATGACCCGCTGACAGGTGACACCACCACACAGGTCCAGTCGGGCGCTCCCAGTATGGGGCCACTAAATCTGCGACAGTGACCTCCTCATCATCATCCATGGTCTCGATCTGCTGTGTTGCCCACCCAGCATCTACTTGTACATGTTGGACAAGCTCATTTATCCTAGCCCATCCGATTGGTAGCCAATGGCTTCCCTCTAACCTATCGACACTATGAAACTGTCCAAGCTGATGGAGCTGACTATCTCTACGGTCTTCAGAAACTACATCCGAATGGCATTGCAGGGCAGAAGTGTCCAAAAATTTCTGCGTTTCTAAAAAATGATGAGAACCAACAGTGGCACCATCAGAAGGAACTTGCACCTTTGAATGTTCAAGGTTGGTTTGAGCTCTGGAGGGGGCTTTGGGAACAGATTTAGAGACAGAGGATATCTTGCGGCCCCGAATGAACTCAAAAGCGCATATAAGACCATCTTTCCAAAGGTCACTCGCAGGCATAGAATCCCGATTAGAATTTAGTCTATGGCTATCCGGTATCTTCATTTTATTACCTGGAGAAGTAAAGTGATCAATAGCAACGTCACCCGTCTTCTCCATCTCTGCAACAATGCAGACCTCGCATATAGTGTTATTTCAATTGAAACCATAGATCACAAACGGACCTGTAAAGAAACACTACAAGAAAAAGTATGGGAGAAAAGGGATATACCTAGCTTACTGTGAAACTTTTCAGTTCTAATCGGAACGACTCCAGGGGCTAGGAACAGAAATCGAACGTCTTGTGACTGGTCTCGATCAAGCAAACGGCAGCTTTCTGTGGTTGAGGGAGGAGAGTGACGACTGGACTGTTGGAGGAGGACTCAACCTCCGATGATCCGTGGCGGCTCAGCTGAAATCGAAGCAAAAGGAGGATGTCGATGGTGAAGCTTGGTTAGTCCTCTGGAGGTTGGCGTTCGTGGCCCATTTTGTCAGCTCGGCGACGGCGACTCGGACACCGGCAGATGTGGATGGGCAGAAGCTGGGAAGAACAATGGGAATGGCGTCCCGAGCCCTCTTGCCTCCTTTCTTCTAGCTGCTACTGATGGTTGTTCCCCGGTGAAAATATGGTTAGTTTTTAAAATATTTCGTGAAAAATGATTGATTTGAAAGTATTTATAAAAATAGAGTTATAGAAATATATGTTGAAAATACGGTTTTGAATTAATGAACCGTATCTTGAAGATGCGGTTTTGTGAAAAAAAATTTTCGAATTAAGAACTGCATCTTGAAGATGCGGTTCTTGTGTAATTCTTTTTTTTTTTTAGCAGAGCTGCATATTGAAGATGCGTTTCCCATGCATTTGGGACAGAACCGCATCTTGAAGATACGGTTTTGTGAAAAAAAAAGTTTTTCCGGTTTAACAACCGCATCTTCAAGATGCGGTTCCTGTGTAATTTTTTTGGAAGAGAACCGCATCTTGAAGATGCGGTTCACATGCAATTTTTTTTATTTCCCACAGAACCGCATCTAGAAGATTCGGTTCTTGTGAAAGAAAATTTTCCAATTCAAGAACCGCATCTTGAAGATGCGGTTCTGTTCTGGAAAAAAAAATTTACACAGGAATCGCATCTTCAAGATGCGGTTCTGTGCGAAATAAAAAAAAAATTGCATGTGAACAGCATCTTCAGATGCGGTTCTTTTCCAAAAAAAATTGCATGTGAACCACATCTGAAGATGCGTTGCTTTTTCGAAAAAAAATTACACAGGAACCACATCTTGAAGATGCGGTTGTTAAATCGGAAAATTTTTTTTCACAAAACCACATCTTCAAGATGCGGTTCTTTTCCGGAAAAAAATTACTCAGGAACCGCATCTTCAAGATGCGGTTCTATGCTAAATAAAAAAAATTGCATGTGAACTGCATCTTCAAATGCGGTTCTTTTCCGAAAAAAATTACACAGGAACCGCATCTTGAAGATGCGGTTGTTAAACCGGAAAATTTTTTTTCACAAAACCACATCTTCAAGATGCGGTTCTGTCCCAAATAAAAAAAATTGCATGGGAACCGCATCTTGAAGATGAGGTTTTGTGAAAAAAAACAAAAGAATTACACAAGAATCGCAACTTCAAGATGCGGTTCTTAATCCGAAAAAAATTCACAAAACCGCATCGTCAACATGCGTTTCTAAAACCCTATTCTCATAAATACTTTCAAACCAGCCACTTTTCACGAAATATTTTAAAAACTAACCCTATTTTCCACCCAATTCTCTTCCCCCCGTCGTTCGCCCTTTTCTGTCGTCCGCCCTCTTCTGCCGTCCCATCTGTTTTTCTTTCAGCCCTAGTTTCCCCTTTAAAACCCACCCGAGCCCCCTTTTTGCTGGTTCGTAACAGACCCTTACAACCTATTAAGACTAGAAATTCATTGCAGTTGATTTTTGAATTTTTCGGTGTTGCGTTCTATTTTAATTTAATCTTCACTGAATTAATAGTCAATGCTAGTCTTACTCATCGTGGACCTACTGATGATTAGTTATAATTTTTCAAATAAAATTAGCTGAAATTAAATGAATTTAATAAATTTGTTGAATTTAGTTAAAAATCATATATTCTTCTTTGAATAAAATCTCGAGACCTATTATACATCAAATCAAAGTTAGTTTTATACTCTTTCAAATGACTATAAATTTGCTCTATGATGAATTTAATTGAATCCTCGATTTTACTCTTAAACATCGCATTGGATTAAGTATAGGCACATGCTCACTCAATTTTTTTGAGATGCATATCCAAATATTTTCCTAGTCAAAACGAGATGTCTTTATAACTTACGGTTCTCTTGTCAGCAAGTTGTCCGACCAACTCCCAAGTCTCAGTTTTCTATTGGAACTCGATCTCCTCTTACATCGCAACCAGCCAATTTTCTTAATTGGGAGGCTGGATCGCCTCAAAATACGATGATGGATCAGGCGAATCAATGTCTTCTGTAACATATAGGAAATAGGTTACCATATCCTTATAACCATATCTCTAAGGCGTTTGATCTCTTTCATTATGTCGATCCCGAGCCAATATGTATTGTAGTTTAGGAGGTAACTCTACCTCTAACGGATTTGACGATTGGTTTGTGCTGCTCGAGTCATTCAACTAAACTGGTGAATTGTTAACATCTTGCTTCACCTTCTCTGGAGCATCCTACCTTCATGCATCTATAGTCAAGGACGTCTCCTCCCTCGAAATTAGCATTGTAGATTCATCCTAACGTAAAATCTCTACTAATAATAATTTTCTTGGTTTCTAGACACCATACTTTGTATCATTTAACACCAGAAGCATAATCAAGAAAAATACGTTTTATAGCTCTAAGCTTAAGTTTCCCTTATTTCACATTTGCATAAGAAGGGCAGCCAAACACAGTTAGATGTGTAAATCTGAAGGAGTACCTAACCAAATTTCCTCTAGAGTCTTCAACTCTAAAGCTCGATTTGGTGATCAATTCACCAAATGACATGCTAGGTTGTTAGCTTCTACCCAAAGTTCCTTTCCAAGTCCCGCATTTGAAAAGCATGCATTGCAAGGTTATCAAGTTCGAAAGTCTATATAAACTTGTTGGCAGCCCTATAAACTTGAAACGTAAACTCGCATAATAAATTCGTAAATTTTGTTATCATGTAAATATAATTATATATATTCATCATGCCACAACTATCACATAAAAATAAAAAAGTGTAATCCAAATAATTTCAACTAATTAAGATTCAAATAAGTTCAATCCAAAGTCTATTCTTCAACTTCAATCACAAGAAAACATCAAACAAGTTCAAAGCAAATTCAATCGAGAAACTCCACTGTAGGATCACAATCATCGAGATTATCATCTTCACTATTGCAATTATTGAACTTAATATCAAGATCGACCTTACCTGAACTGAATACCAAAGTAGTGGATGAACTTGATGATAGAACGAATGTAGATGGGGAGGCAGTGGGCAAAACGTAGAAAAGTAGGCAGAACATAGAAAGAGCGTAAATGGGAGGTAGATTTACGTCTCAAATTATAAGGTAATCTGATCTATTTAATGAGCTGGGACAGTCCATTTATCACTTAAAAAGTGGGTCCTAAACATTAAGTAGTCTATTAGGCCTAAAAAAATGAATTTATCTAATTCACTAATTCAATGATTTAGTACTTACGAGTTTACCAATTCTACTAAGTTTATCAAGTTAACTCTTGAGTTTACTGAATCTACTACAATTTCCGATTCCATTCCAAGTTAACTCACTCTATAATTTAAACCCTTACAAGTTTACGAGTTAACTCATGAGTTTAACAACAACGATTCATTGAACTCGCTCGAGTAAAGTTCCGCTCATCTCTGCAATATTATTTGGCAAATGTTATGATGGATTGTCTATGGTTCTGCTAAAGGGGAACTCCGTCATTGCGGGAAATTTTATGTTGAATTTACACTTCGAATCCAGCCGATCATTGAGATCGCAAAGGAGTCAATTCCAGCCAAAGTTACAAAGATCGTCCATGATTCTGGAAAATGGCAACTCCGTCGTCACGGGAAATTTTACCCTCAATTTACATTTCCGATGACTTGCGGTCGATCATTGAGCCCTAGTGATTGCAATGAAGCCATTTCCAGCCAAAATGACGACGGATCGGCCGTGGTTTAAGAAAAGGGCAATTCCATCATCATGGGAAAATTTACTCTCAATTCACGTTTCAGACGACTTAAGAGTGATCATTGAACCTTGGTGATTGCAATGGAGTCTTTTCTTACCAAAGTTATAACGGATCGTCTGTGGTTTGGCAAAGGGGTAACATCATGATCTAGGGAAATTTTGCTCTCAATTTACATTTTGGACGACTTGAGGGAGATCATTGAGCTTCGGTGATCGCAATGGAGTGATTTTCGGAGGGAAATTTTGCTCTCAATTTACATTTCGGATGACTTGAGAGTTATTACTAAGCCATGGTGATCACAATGGAGTGATTTCCGGCCAAAGTTACGACAGATCGTCCGTGGTTCAGTAAAAGGGCAATACCGTAACCAGGGAAATTTTGCTCTCAATTTACATTTCAGATGACTTGAGGATGATCATTGGGCCTTGGTGATCACAATAAAGTGATTTTCGACCAAAGCTACGATGGATTGTCCGTGGTTCAGCAAAATGACAACTCCGTAATCACGGGAAATTTCACTTTCAATTTACATTTCAGATGACTTGACGGTGATCATTGAGGCTTAGTAATCACAATGGAGTGATTTCTAACTAAAGTTACGATGGATCGTTGGGGTTCAGCAAGAGGGTACCTTCGTGATTACGGGAAATTTCACTCTCAATTTATATTTCGAATGACTTGAGGGCAATCATTGTGCCTTGGTGATTGCAACTGAGTGATTTCCCACCAAAGTTACGATGGATCGTCCATGGTTCGACACAAATGGAACTCCATCATCACGGGAAATATCGCTCTTAATTTATATTTTGGACGACTTAAAGGTGATCATTGACCCTTGGCGATCGCAATGGAGTCATTTCCGGCCAAAGTTACGATGGATCGTCCCTGGTTTGGCAAAAGGGCAACCCCGTGATCATAGAAAATTTTGTTCCCAATTTACATTTCGGATGACTTGAGGGCGATTATTGACCCTTGGTGATCGCAATGGAGTCATTTTCTGGCCAAAGTTACGACGGATCGTCCCTGATTTGGGAAAAGGGCAACCTTGTGATCATGGAAAATTTCGCTCTCAATTTACATTTCGGACAACTTGAGAGATGTCATTGAGCCTTGGCGATTGTAATGAAGTGATTTCCAGCTAAAGTTACGATGGATCGTCAGTGGTTCAGCTAAAGGGCAATTCCTTCATCACATAAAGTTTTGCTATCAATTTGCATTTTGGACAAATTTAGTGTGCTCATTGAGTCTTGGCAATTGCAATGGAGTCATTTCCAGCCAAAGTTACGACCGATCGCTTGTGGTTCGACAAAAGGGCAACTCCAATATCACGGGAAATTTTGCCCTCAATTTACATTTCGGACGACTTAAGGGGGATCATCGAGCCTTGGTGATCGCAATTGAGTCATTTTCAGCCAATGTTATGACATATCTTTTGTGGCTCGGCGAAAGGGCAACCCTGTGATTACTGAAAATTTCACTCTCAATTTACATTTCGGATGACTTGAGGGTGATGCTTGAGCCTTAATGATTGCAATGTAGTGATTTTCGGCCAAAGTTCCAACGGATCATCCGAGGTTTGGCACAAGCGGAACTCCGTTATCATGGAAAATTTTGCTCTCAATGTACATTTCAGACGACATGAGGGCGATCATTGAGCCTTAGTAATCGCACTGGCGTGATTTCTAGTCAAAGTTACGATGGATCGTTCGTGGTTTGGCAAAATGGCAACTTCGTGATCACGAGAAATTTCACTCTCAATTTACATTTCGAATGCCTTGAAGGTGATCATTGAGGCTTGGTGATCGCAAATGGAGTGATTTTCGGCCAAAGTTATGATGGATCTTTTGGGATTTATCATGGTAAATTTCACTCTCAATTTACATTTCGGATGATTTGAGGGCGATCATTGCACCTTAGTGATTGCAATGGAGTGATTTTCGGCCAAATTCACGATGGATTGTCCGTGGTTTGGCACAAACGGAACTCTATCTTCAAGGGAAATATGGCCCTCAATTTACATTTCGGACGACTTGAGAGTGATCATTGACCCTTGGTGATCACAATGGAGTCAGCCAAAATTATGATGGATCGTCCCTGGTTCGGCAAAAGGGTAACCCGTGATCATGGGAAATTTCGCTCTCAATTGACATTTCAGAAGACTTGAGAGTGATTATTGAACCCTTGGTGATCGCACTGGAGTCATTTATGGATAAAGTTATGACGGATCGTCCGTGTTTCAGCAATAGGGCAACTCCTTGATCACGGGACATTTTGCTCTCAATTTACATTTCGGACGACTTGAGGGTGATCATTGAGCCTTGGTGATCGTAGTGGAGTCATTTCCGGCCAAAGTTAAGAGGGATTGTCCATGGTTTGGCAAAAGGGCAATGTCGTGATCACCTGAAATTTCGCTCTCAATTTATATTTTGGACGACTTGAGGGCGATCATTGAGCCTTGGTAATCATAGTGGAGTCATTTCTGGCCAAAGTTAATAGGGATTGTCCGTGGTTCAGCAAAAGTGCAGTGCCTTGATCACAAGAAATTTCGCTTTCAATTTACATTTTGGACAACTTGAGGGTGATTATTTACCCTTGGTGATCGCAATGGAGTCATTTCCGGCCGAGCTTACAATGGATCATCATTGGTTCGGCAAAAGGGTAACCCCGTGATCATTGGAAATTTCGCTCTTAATTTATATTTCAAACGACTTGAGGGGATAATTGTTGCGATGAAAACTAATGAGCAAGCAAAGCTAGCATGCAAGTATACGTATCGCTCAAGTAATATAATGAATGAGTAAGAGATCGTTCCCACAAGGATCTAGTTCAATCAAAACTAAACAATAAACCAAGCAATCAAGCCAAGTTAGGCAATTTGAAATTGGATAGGAATTCAATGAAAGTAAGAAAAGTAAATTGAAAGCAATTAGAAGAAATTTAATCAGTTTTATTTAACTTAGGGCTCATAACTTCCCTCAATTCTACTTCTAAATCCAATCTCAATCTCTATATACAATTGACTACGGTGTTTACTATCCTAGGGTTTTGTGTCTCCTTGCCTACCCCTTGGTTTAACAAGAACGTGTTTCTAGGATGATACTAATCACTCTATCTCTACGCAATCAATATTAAGAAACCCATTGAGTTCGAACCCTAATTTGGATATCTAGGGTGATCGACTAATCTCTCGATACTTCTCATAAATAATCCTGACCTCTCGGCGTGAATTATCCTAAGTTATACTATCTCTGGTGTGATTAAGACTTCGTCTCTCGAGTTCTTCGAATCTCCTAATCGATCTAATTGGTGGCCAATCAATCAGAAAGTATTAGAGACGAGAATAATATAAGTAACACGGATGTAATCAATAACATATAAAAGAAAGGGGAAGAATTTATAAAATAGAAAAGAGTTTCATTGCTCGCCCTAGAAAATAGGGAATTAGTTCATGATAAAATTAAAAGAAAATACCAAGAAAAGATTCGAATACACCATGACCAAGAAAAGGAAAGAGGAAGGAAAGAAAAACTCTGGAATGGTTCGAAACCGACCTCTCGATCCCTAAAGTCGTCTTGAAGCACGTTGATCCTCTTCCTTCCTTGAAGCCTTGAGTGACTCGAATTCTTCTTGGCAGCAAAATAAATGTGTAAAAATTGATATGAAAGGTCGTTCGTCTCCCGTATACTGCTAGGTCGAGACTTTATAAGGATAGAGAATAAAATATTCTATCTTGTCTAAAAATATTCTCCAAATATTTCTATCCTAAAAATATATTCTGACAAGATATTGTGTTTTCCTCGGAGTAAGTCAAGTGAAATATACTCTTGTGTCCTAATATATCAGAATATCTTCCATATCAGGTTTCGGGATCTTTAGGAAATCCAATATTTCGCAAATATTGTGAAATCTTCTATGCCAGCGAGGGTCGCGACCTTGAGTCACATCCCATGCCTCTGCACAGCCTTTTGCTTTAGGGAATCGCAACCCCGGGTCTCGACCCCTACCTTGTTTCCCTCTGCTTTCCAGCTTCTGTCCAGCTTGGTTCTATCAGTCGGGGTCCACCTTCTCGGCCCGGTTGGCTCTTCATTAAATACCTACATCAACAAAAAGTTCAAAAGTACCAACATTCTTGGAAGAAAATTCAAATTAATTAATTGCAACTTGACTTTACTCAACTGAGGGAAAACAACCAATCATCCATTAAAAACTCATAAAACTCAAATAACTTACTTGAATCTAGGCCCGAAAATATGTTTAAATAAGCATATTCATATAATTAACACACCCCCAAACCTAGATTCTTGCTCATCCTCCAGTAAGACAATTAGATTCCTAGAAAGCACACAAAACACACAAGAATTTCTCCACTCAATCAAAAAAGTGTAGTCCCTTAGAGTTCTTAGGAATGGCTCTTCGTTTTCCACCCGATCTACAATTCGAATGCTCCACACCTTTGATGTCAAAATTTTCTAAAAAATCTATCTTAACCCATGTTGTGTTAGTGCAACGACTCCTACTAAAGTTCAAGCACTCAATCAAAAACAAAGTTGTTCAAGCACACAATCAAAAGACTTGAACACTCACAAAGACATTGCCTTTTTTGCATTTTCACTCATTTCTTTCTCACTCTTTTTCTTTCTTTGGTGGTGCACGGCTCTGGGTGTCATGTCAATAAGCTAAGCCCGTGTAGCGAGGAATCAATCAATGGCTCCCGTCGCAGTTGGTCTAAGGCATTAGTTTTTTAGATACCCCTACAAATCTATCCTCGAACTTCTACTAATGGACTATTTTTTCCACCACGAGCACATGCCGGGCCTTATTTTGTATGCTTTAGCACTAAATGTCGCTCAAGCCCGTCTAGTGGTGCTCAGAGCCTTGTCACATCTTTCAATTAAGCTCACATATTCAATTCTATAGGATTTTTCTTTGCTAGCTCATGAATAATATTTCCTTTTTTTTCTTCTTCTTCTTTGGTAGGATATCAAAGTTTATGTTCTTGCCTACTCTCATGTGAGCCATACAACCAAGCAACATCAAGGGCAATTTTAAGCTATCCCTAAAGTAAGAGTGTCATGAAAATAATGGGGTTCAGACATGATGTAATTTTTTCAAAACACATTCTAAAGCATGCTGTAATCTCAAATATGATCGAATTTCAAAATTTTAAGCCACTAATTATCATCACCGAACAAGGGCCAACCAATTCATTTGGAGTGGATCAATTCATTGGTGCGATACATCTACCAATATGCCTAAGATGGAATGTGTAATCTTAAAAAAAAAATATAACACCCTAAATGCATGCAACCTACTTTATCTAAATGATGAGCAAACAAGCAAGCTAACAAGCAAACACGAAACAAAACTGCTACCACCTTTTTCATTAAAGCAATCTCACCCCCAAATCTAAACTATACATTGTCCTCAATGTAAAGCAAAGATAAAGATTGAAGAATTAGGGAACTTGCCTAGTTGGTTGGTACTGATGAGAGGTATGATGCATTAGTCCACTCCTTACTTGCTCTTGTCCTTCTCTTTTATTGGAAGTTAAATTGTTTAGGGTCGTCAGCTTGGGTTGTGGGGTCGTGACTCTGAAAGCCCTGCACTTTTTTGGGCAAGGAGTCGCGGCCTTAGGTTGCGACCTAATGGGCTGTGCAAGTTGTCTGAACTAGTGGTCACGAACCTGGGTTGCGACTCATTAGTGATTGCAGTTCTGTTCGTGATTTTTCTGGGATTTTTTTTCTTTTTTTTCAACTATATCTGAAAATAATAACATGCATATAAGTCTAAATTACCAAAATTAAAATAAAGGAATTGAAAATTAAAAGTAGAAAACTCTTTGCTTGGGTTGCCTCCCAAGAAGCGTCATGTTTTAAGTCCCGGCTCGACTTTACTGCACTTTACTCGTCTTGAAGTTTGATGGAGGATCCTTCCTTTTCTTGTGGATCCCCTAGATAAATCTTCACCCTTTGGCCATTCACCTTGAACGCATCATTGTTCTTCTCATTTAGAAGCTCAACTACTCCATAAGGAAACACCTCCACAATTCGAAATGGTCCCGACCATCGTGATTTCAATTTTCCTGGAAAGAGTCCCAAACAGGAGTTATATAAAAGCACTAATTGATCGGGTTTAAAATCTCTTACCAAGATCTTTTGATCATGCCACCTCTTAGTCTTTTCCTTGTAGACCCGAGAATTTTCATAAGCTTGCATCCGAAATTCTTCCAATTCGTTTAATTGAAGAAGACGCTTTTCACCAGTCTTTTGTAAGTCAAAAATTGAGTGCTTTGAGTGCCCAATAAGCCTTGTGCTCTAGCTCCACCGGTAGGTGGCATGCCTTTCCAAACATGAGTTGATAAGGAGACATCCCGATTGGTGTTTTAAAGGCGGTTCGGTATGCCCATAGTGCATCATCTAACTTATTAACCCAATCCTTCTGGGTTGTGCCCACCATCTTCTCTAAGATTTTCTTTATCTCCTGGTTGGACACTTCGACCTGCCCATTGGTTTGAGGGTGATAAGCAAGGGCTATTCGGTGCTTGACTCCGTACTTGCTTAACAAGGCCTCAACTTACTTGCTACAAAAGTGGCTTCCTTCGTCACTTATGATGGCTCATGGTGTACCGAATCTAGTGAATATCTGCTTCTTCAAAAATCTAGGCATCGCATTAGAATCATTAGTGGGTGAAGCAATTGCTTCAACACACTTGGAAACACAATCAACCGCAAGCAAAATATATCGATTATTGTATGAAGAAGGAAAGTGGCCCATAAAATCTATTCCCCATACATCAAACAATTCTACTTCTAGGATGGTATTTAACGGCATCTCATGTCTCCTAGAAATATTGCCAAGCCTTTGGCATCTATTGCACTTAGAAACATAATCAAAAGAGTCCTTCAATACTGTAGGCTAATAGAAACTGAATTGTAGTATCTTGGTGCCATCTTGGTTCCTCCATAATGTCCTCCATATGGTGAGTCATGGCAACTCCTAATGATCTCTTCTTGTTCCTCTTCGGGTATGCATCTCCTTAGCACTTGATCGGGTCCCAACCTAAACAAATAAGGCTCATCCGATACATATTTATGGGTTTCATGAAAGAAACTTTTCCTTTGTTGAGAATTTAATTCATGAGGAAGATGGTTAGATACCAAATAATTAACTAAATCCGCATACCATGGAACATGAGATATAGATAACACTTGTTCATCAGGAAAGAACTCATTAATTATAGACTTATCCACTTTTCCCTCACTCTTGAGTCTTGGAAGATGATCAGCAACTTGATTCTTGGATCCTTTCTTATCCCTAATTTCTAAGTCGAATTCTTGCAAGAGTAGAATCCACCTTATAAGCCTTGGCCTTGCCTCCTTCTTGTCGATTAAATACTTAATCGCCGCATGATCTGTAAAAACAATTACTTTAGTTCCAATTAAGTATGATCTAAATTTATCAAAAGCAAATACCACCGCCAATAATTCCTTCTTCGTTGTGGTATAATTGATTTGGGCTTCATCCAAGGTCTTGCTTGCCTAGTAGATTGGGTGGAAAATCCTCTCTTTCCTTTGTCCAAGGGCTCACCTACTGCATAATCACTAGCATCACACATCAAGTCAAAGGGTAAATCCCAATTTGGAGCAATAATGATAGGTGCAGATACTGATCCAGACATAAGCTCATTAAAAGTTTCAAGACATGCATCATCAAATTTGAATGGGATATCTTTTTCAAGTAAATTGCAAAGAGGTTTAGCAATTTTAGAAAAATCCTTAGTAAACCTCCTATAAAAACCGGCATGTCCCAAAAAGCTTCTAATTCCCTCTACCGAAATTGGAGGTGGTAGCTTCTCCATTGTATCTATCTTGGCCCGGTCCACCTCCATGCCTTTCTTGGACACCTTATGACCTAAAACTATACCTTCTTGTTCCATGAAGTGGCACTTCTCCCAATTCAAGACAAGGTTAGTTTCTTTACATCTCTTCAAAACATTAGTGAGGTTAGCCAAGCATTCATCAAACGAATTACCAAACATCCAAAAATCACCCATAAAGACCTTAGTACACTTTTCCATAAGATCGGAAAATATAGCCATCATGCATATTTGAAAAGTGGCGGGTGCATTACATAAACTAAAAGGCATTCTTTTAAAAGCAAAAGTACCATATGGGCAAGTGAAAGTTGCCTTTTCTTGATCCTTGGGAGCAATTGCAATTTGATTATAACCGGAATATCCATCCAAAAAACAAAAATGCTCCTTATCGGCAAGACGATCTAACATTTGATCTATGAAGGGAAGTGGAAAGTGATATTTTCGGGTAGCCTTGTTGAGCTTCTGGTAACATCCGATCACCGTTCAAGTAGGAATCAGCTCATTCTTTTCATTAGTGACGATCGTCATTCCTCCTTTCTTTGGCACACATTGCACAAAACTTACCCATTGGCTATCGGAGATTGGAAAAATTATACCCGCATCTAGCCACTTGATGAGCTCCTTTTTGACGACTTCCTTCATGACTAGGATCAACCTCCTTTGTCCTTCAATCGACTTCTTGTGATTTTCCTCCAAGAGAATTTTGTGCATGCAAAGTGAAGGGGTTAATGCCATGAATGTCGGCTATAGTCCATCCTATGGCTCTCTTATGCTCTCTAAGAACCCAAAGGAGTCTCTCTTCCTGTAAAAAGGTTAGATCCGAAGCAATAATAATAGGAAGAGTAAAGGATGAGCCTAAGAAAGCATACTTAAGATGATTGGGAAGTGGCTTTAATTCCAATTCGGGAGATTCTTCAATTGATTCAATGTTCGTGGTGGGATCTCTAACTGCTTGAGGTGATTGAGCTCCTTTGGTAGGTGTGGGCATGAGTCCAACGCATTCGCCACCTTCATGAATTCTTCATCCTCTCATGATGGTCCTCCAAGTAAGGCTGCTTCTAAAGCATCCTCGGGATGATGCTCCTCAAAAGTCTCTCTTGCAACCCTATTTATCACATCGATAGAAAAAACATTCAGTAGACTCACTAGGGTACTTCCTGATCATTGATTCGCATGGTCAGCTCACCCTTTTGCACATCAATTAATGCACGACCTGTAGCAAGAAAAGGTCTACCAAGAATGATCAGGATTTCCCGATCCTTATCAAAATTAAGAACCACAAAATCAACAGGAAATATAAACTTATCGACTTTAACTAATACATTTTCAATAATACCGCGAGGATAAGCTAGAGATCTATTGGCTAGTTGAAGTGTAACCGATGTTGGCTTCACTTCTCCTAAACTTAGTTCATGATAAACTGAATTTGCACCATGATCACAAAGAGCCTTACCTTCAAACTTGTCACCAATGGAGCATGGAATTGTAAAACTACCTGGATCCTTCAATTTAGGGGGTAATTTACATTGCAAAATAGTAGCACTACACTCCTCGGTAAGAGCCACGGTCTCATAGTCTCCAAGCTTCCTTTTCTTGGATAGGATCTCCTTCATGAACTTTACATAACTTGGCATCTGTTCCAAGGCTTCGACAAACGGTATACTAATATGCAATTTATGAAACACATCTAAAAACTTTCGGAATTGATGCTCATTACTTGCCCTTTGTGCTCTTTGAGGGTAAGGAAGAGGTGGATACGTCCTTTCTTTCTTTTTTGGCTTTTTCTGGGTCTTCTCAGCATGTTCTGGGTTGTTCTTGCAGGTTTGTTCATCATCTGAGTCTCGAATTTCGGCTCTGTCCTTAGGGATCGCAACCTGGAGTCGCGACTATGATATTTTGGAAAAATGAGTCGTGACCAATCGTGACTCATAACTTCAGCAATTAGGGGTCGCGACTCTTTCACTGCGGCTTCATCCCCTGCTTCTGATTCGCGCTGCAACATGATTGCTTTTACTTGTTCATTATCCTTACATCGAGGGTTGATTTTTGTATTGCTCAGTAGTGCTACCAAAGCTCGAGAATTGATTGCTTGAGCCGATTGACCAATTTGAGTCTCCGTGTTCCGCATTTGTGATTGCAAGGTAACAATTTGATTAGAATTCAATTGCACAGTAGCATGTGCATCTTGAGAAGATTGCATAAATTTAATGAAAATTTCTTCTAATCTCGTGAGGCGATCCGAAGTTGAAGGTTCTTGTTTCTGAGTTGATTGGAACCTTGGTGGTGGATTGGCCCGATTGTTGTTGTTGGCATAGGAGAAGTTTGGATGATTTCTCCAACCCGGATTGTATGGGTTGGAGTAGGGATTGTTCCTCGGGTTGCCTCTAATGTAGTTGGTCGACTCTTGTGTATCTTGCATCGGTTTCATGTAAGCTAGTCCTTCGGTGGCTCCATAAGTTGGCCCCGCTCCTTGGTTCTTCCATGTCATTACTTCCTTGAATAGGGTGTCCATCTTAGCTCAGAGGGCTATCACGACATATATGGAATGTATTCTAGCAGTTCCATGTCCCGCTGCCCTTTCGAATGGCCATTGATATCCATTATGTGCCATCTCCTCAAGCAATTCATAGGCTCCCTCGAGATATTTGTTCATGATCGAACCACCTGAAGCAGCATCAAGAGAAGAATGACACTTTTCCGATAAACTATTATAAAAAATTTGGAACAATGTCCATATCTCAATGCCATGATGGGGGCACGCTTGTAGCTCCTTGAAACGCTCCCAAGCTTCGTTGAAAGACTCTATGGGTTGTTGTTTGAATGTCATGATGTCGTTCTTTAGCTTTATTGTTTTGGATGGTGGGAAATACTGAGCCAAGAACTTCTTTGTTATTGCCTCTCATGTGTCGAGTGTGCTTGGTGGAAGTGATAGCACCCATGCCTTAGTCTTGTCCCTCAATGGAAAGGAGAAAAGGCACGTCCGAATATACTCGGTCAACAACCCATTGAAGCGAAAAGTGTCACATATCTCGAGGAACTTTGCTAGATGCACATGAGGATCTTCATTCGGTGCTCCTCCAAAAGAACGAGAAGTTTGAAGTATTTGGATTATCGACGGTTTGATCTCGAAGTTGTGAGCTTGAACCGATGGTTTCACAATGTTTGATTGATTCAGAAATTGAGGTTGTGCATACTCCTTGATGGTCTTCTGATGCTGGTTCTGTGGCACTAATTCACCTCCTTGCCCGCGCTCCATGGCTTGTCTCTTTTCGGTTGCTCTTTGCTCTCTATGTCTCTTATGAAAGGTTCGCTCGGGTTTCGGATCGTGTAGTAGTGGAGCTGAGTTGTGGCGACAAAGCATACAACTTGAGAGGGTACCTAGTGAAAAGAAATAAAAATAAAAATAATTAGAAAAGAGTACCTAGTCGAGGAAAATTGCTCAGCAATAAGGATAGAAATAATCGAAAACTTGATCCCAGTAATGGCGCCAAAAACTTGCTGCGATGAAAACTGATGAGCAAGTAAAGCTAGCACGCAAGTATATATATCGCTCAAGTAATATAATGAATGAGTAAAAGATTGTTCCCACGAAGATCTAGTTCAATTACAACTAAACAATAAACCGAGCAATCAAGCCAAGTTAGGCAATTCGAAATTGGATAGGAATTCAATGAAAACAAGAAAAGTAAATTGAAAGCAATTAGAAGAAATTTAATTAGTTTTAATGAACCTATGACTCACAATTTCCCTCAATTCTACTTCTAAATCCAATCCCAATCTCTATATACAATTGACTACGGTGCTACTATCCTAGGGTTTTGTGTCTCCTTGCCTTCTCCTCGATTTAACAAGAACGTGTTTCTAGGATGATACTAATCACTCTATCTCTAGGCAATCAATATTAAGAAATCCATTGAGTTCGAACCCTAATTTGGATATCTAGGGTGATCGACTAATCTCCCGATACTTCTCACAAATAATCCTGACCTCTCGACGTGAATTATCCTAAGTTATACTATCTCTGGTGTGATTACGACTTCGTCTCTCGAGTTCTTTGAATCTCCTAATCGATCTAATTGGCGGCCAATCAATCAGAAAGCATTAGAGACGAGAATAATATAAGTAACACGGATGTAATCAATAACATATAAAAGAAAAAAGGAAGAACTTAGAAAATAAAAAAGAGTTTCATTGCTCGCCTTAGGAAATAGCGAATTAGTTCATGATAAAATTAAAAGAAAATACCAAGAAAAGATTCAAATACACCATGACCAAGAAAAGGAAAGAGGAAGGAAAGAAAAACTCTGGAATGGTTTGAAGCCGATCTCTTGATCCCTAAAGTCGTCTTGAAGCACGTTGATCCTCTTCCTTCCTTGAAGCTGTGAGAGACTCGAATTCTTCTTGGTAGCAAAACAAATGTGTAAAAATTGATATGAAAGATCGTCTGTCTCCCGTATGCTGCTAGGTCAAGACTTTATTAGGATAGAGAATGACAAGATATTGTGTTTCCCTCAAAGTAAGTCAAGTGAAATGTACTCTTGTGTCCTAATATATCATAATATCTTCCATATCGGGCTTCGGGATCTTTAGAAAACCCAATATTCCGCAAATATTGCAAAATCTTCTATGCCAGCTAGGGGTCGCGACCCATGCCTCTGTACTGCTTTTGCTTCAGGGAGTCGCGACCCTGTGTCGTAACCCCTACCCTGTTTCCTCTGTTTCCCAGCTTTTGTTCAGCTTGGTTCTGTGGGTCGGGGTCCACCTTCTTGGTCCGATTGTTTCTTCATTAAATACCTACATCAATAAAAAGTCCGGAAGTACCAACATTCTTGGAAGAAAATTCGAATTAATTAATTATAACTTGACTTTACTCAACCGAGGGAAAACAACCAATCATGCATTAAAAACTCATAAAACTCGATCAACTTACCTGAATCTAGGCCTAAAATATATTTAAATAAGCATATTTATATAATTAACAATCATTGACCTTTGGCGATCGTAACGGAGTCATTTCTGGCCAACGCTACAATGGATCGTCCCGGTTCGGGCAAAAGGGCAACCCCGTGAGCACGGGAAATTTCACTCTCAATTTACATTTTGGATGACTTAAGGGTGACCATTGACCCTTGGCGATCGCAGTGGAGTCATTTTCGAACAAAGTTACAATAGATTGTCCACGGTTAGCTTTACGGGAAATTTCACTATCAATTTGCATTTCGGACAAATTGAGGGTGCTTATCGAGCCTTGGTGATTTGCAGTGGAGTCATTTTCGGCCAAAGTTACGATAGATCGCCCTTGGTTTGGCAAAAGGGCAACTCCGTTGTCACGTGAAATTTTACCTCAATTTGCATTTCGGATGACTTGAGGGGGATCATTGGGCCTTGGTGATTGCAATGGAGTCATTTTCGGCCAATGTTATGACTATTCTTCTGTGGTTTTGCAATAGGGCAACGCGGTGATCACTAAAAATTACACTCTCAATTTATATTTTGGATGACTTGAGGGTGATGATTGAGCATTGGTGATTGCAATGGAGTGATTTCTAGCTAAAGTTACAATGGATCGTCCATGGTTCCACACAAGAGGAACTCTATCATCACGGAAAATTTCGCTCTCAAATTATGTTTCGGATGACTTGAGGGTGATCATTGAGGCTTGGTGATCGCAATGGAGTGATTTCTGGCTAAAGTTACAATGGATCATCCGTTGTCAAGGATGAGGGCAGCTCCACTATCGCAAGAAATTTGCACTCAAATTACATTTCGGACAACTTGAGGGCGATCATTGAGGCGTAGTGATCGCAATGGAGTCATTTCCGACCAAAGTTACGATGGATCACCCGTGGTTCGGGACGAGGGAACCTCCACTGTCACAGGAAATTTCGCTCTCAAATTGCATTTCAGACGACTTAAGGGCTATCATTAAGGCCTGGTGATTGCAATAGAGTCATTTCCGGCCAAAATTACGATAGATCGCCCGTGATTCGGGATGAGGGCACCTCTAGTGTCTCGAGAAATGTTGCTATCAAATTACATTTCGAATGACATAATGGGGGTCATTGAGGCCTGGTGATCACAATCGAGTAATTTCCAGCCAAAGTTACGACGGATTGTCCGTGGTGTGGGACGTGGACACCTCCATTATAACTGGAAATTTCACTCTCAAATTATGTTTTGGACAACTTGGGGCCATCATGGAGGCCTGGTAATCTCAATGGAGTCATTTTCGACCAAAGTTATGACAAACCGCCCATGGTTCGGGATGAGGGCACCTCCGTCATCTCCGGAAATTTTGCTCTCAAATTACATTTCGGGCGACATGAGGGCAGTCATTGAGGTCAGGTGATCGTAATGGAGTCATTTCTGACCAAAGTTATGCCGAGTCATCTGTGATTCGTGACGAGGGCACCTCCATTATAACAGGAAATTTCGCTCTCAAATTACATTTTAGACGACCAAGGGGTCATCATTGAGGCTTTTGATCACAATGGAGTCATTTCCAGCCAAACTTACGATGGATCGTTCGTGGTTTGGGAAGAGGGCACCTCTATTATCACGAGAAATTTCACTCCAAATTACATTTCGGATGATTTGGGGCCGATAATTGAGCCTAGTGATGGCAATGGAGTCATTTCCGGCAATGTTACGACGGATCGT
The DNA here is from genome assembly GCA_037672795.1 of Lagerstroemia speciosa. Lineage (NCBI taxonomy): Eukaryota > Viridiplantae > Streptophyta > Magnoliopsida > Myrtales > Lythraceae > Lagerstroemia > Lagerstroemia speciosa. Next base: position 318,366 of record CM075298.1, read on the forward strand.
CTGTGGTTCGAGACAAGGGAACCTCCATTATCACAGGAAATTTCACTCTCACATTATGTTTCAGACAACCTGAGGGCGATCATTAAGGCATGGTGATCGCAGTGGAGTCATTTCCGGCCAAAATTACGACGGATCATCCGTGGTTCGGGATGAGAGCACCTCCATTATCACGAAAAATTTTGCACTCAAATTACGTTTCGGACAACTTAAGGGCAATCATTGAGGCCTGGTGAGCGCAATGGAGTCATTTCTAGCCAAAGTTGCTATGGATCGTCCGTGGTTCGGGACGAGAGCACCTCCATTAACTTAGGAAATTTCGCTCTAAAATCACATTTCGGATGACTTGGGGGCGATCATTGAGGCCTGGTGATCGCGATGGAGTCATTTCTGGGCAATGCTATGACGGGATCATCCATGGTTCAGGACGAGGGCACCTCCATTATCACGAGAAATTTTGCACTCAAATTACGTTTCGGACGACTTGAGAGTTGTCATTGAGGCCTGATGATCGCAATGGAGTCATTTCTAGCCAAAGTTATGGTGGACAGTCCGTGGTTCGGGGACGAGGGAAATTTCGCTCTCAAATTAAGTTTCAAACGACTTGAGGGCGATCATTGAGAACTGGTGATCGCAATGGATGCATTTTCGGCCAAATTTACAACAAATCGTCCGTGGTTTGGGATGAGGGCACCTCCATTATCACGAGAAATTTCGCTCTCAAATTACATTTCGGATAACTTGAGGGCGATCATTGTGGCTTGGTGATCACAATGAAGTCGTTTCCGACCAAAGTTACAATAGATACTCTGTGGTTCGAGATAAGGGCATCTCCATTATCACGGAAAATTTCGCCCTCAAATTACATTTCGAATGACTTGACGGCGATCATTGAGGCTTAATGATAGCAATGGAGTCATTTTTTGCCAAAGTTATGACGGATCGTCTGTGGTCAGGGACTAGGGCACCTTCATTATCATGGGAAATTTCTCTCTTAAATTAAGTTTTGGACGACTTAAGGGCAATCATTGAGGCCTGGCGATCATAGTGGAGGCATTTCTGACCAAATTTACGACAGATAATTCGTGGTTCGGGATGAAGGCACCTCCATTATCACGGAAAATTTTGCTCTCGAATTATGTTTCGGACAACTGGAGGGCGATCATTAAGGCCTAGTGATTGCAATGGAGTCATTTCCAACTAAAGTTACAATGGATCATCCATGATTCGGGACGAGGGCACCTCTATTATCACTGGAAATTTCGCTCTCAAATTATGTTTCAGACGACTTCAGGGAGCTTACTAAGGCTTGGTGATCGCAATGAATTCATTTTCGGCAAATGTTACGACGGATCGTCCGTGGTTCGGGACAAGGGCACCTCCGGTGTCTAGGGAAATTTTGCTCTCAAAGTACGTTTTGGATGACATGAGGTGGGTTAGGTAGGCCTAGTAATCACAATGGAGTTATTTCCAGTGAAAGTTACGATGGATAGTCCGTGATTCGGGATGAGAGCACCTCCATTATCATGGAAAATTTTGCTCTCAAGTTATGTTTTGGAAGACTTGAGAGCAATCATTGAGGCCTGGTGATCGTAATGGAGTCATTTCCAATCAAAGTTATGATAGATTGTCCGTGGTTCGGGATGATCGCACCTCCATTATCACAGGAAATTCCGTTCTCAAATTACATTTCGGAAGACTTGAGGGTGATCATTGAGGCTTGGTGATCGCAATGGAGTCATTTTCGGCCAAAGTTATGATAGATCATCTGTGGTTCGCGACAAGGGCACCTCCATTCTCATGGGAAATTTTGCACTCAAATTATGTTTCAGATGACTTGAGGGTGATCATGAGGCCTGGTGATCGCAATGGAGTCATTTCTGACCAAAGTTATGACGGCTCATCCATGACTTGGGACAAGGGCACCTCCATTATGATGGGAAATTTCGCTATCAAATTACGTTTCTTTGCTTCAACCACCATTCAACTTTCATGGCATAGAGTAACATATCATTAAGCTCATCATAGTAATGCATCCCCACAACATCAACAATCTCACAATTAAGTCTGCTTACGAACCTCTTCATGGTGGCTTCAATATCCTCTTCTGCATTAGCTCGACTCATTGCAACCTCCATCTCTTTGTAATATTCGATAACGCTCTTTGAACCTTAAGTGAGATGCTGCAATTTGTTGTGCAATTCCCGGTGATAGCAACTTGGAAGGAATCGTTGCCTCATTATTGACTTCATCTCGTTCCATGTCTCAACGGGTCACTCTCCATTCTATCTCCTACTTGTAATAAGCCGATCTGACCAAATAACAGCATAATCAGAGAATTGAAAAGAAGCAAGTTGTACATTTTTTCTTTAGGAGTAATTATGATGATTGAAGACCATCTCCATTTCTTTGATCCCACAAAAGATAAGCTTCAAGATCATTTTTGCCTTGGAAAGTTGAAAGCTTAACCTTCGTGTTAGCTAACCATCATCCCGTCTTGATCATCTCTATTCTTTATCTTTATGTGGAAACTGAAATCTTTTTCCTTCTGGTTGCTCCTCAATCCAATCCATCTTCTTGTGGATTTGCTTGAATTCATCTTTCACTATCATTCCTCCTTTATGTATGAATGCTTGTAGTTGTACATCGTCGAATGAGCTTCCCTCTTGATGGTGTGACATATTGAGAATCTACAAAAGATATTAGGACCTCACAAATACTCCTTCACGTGTTTCACTCAAGAATGGATTCACTCAATGTTACTCGTGTTTGCACCCAAATGGCTTTTACTTCTAATAATCTCACCACTCTTGCCTTTTTCCACTCATATATCCTCTTTCGATTCTTTTTGAACTAAACAAACTATAATCAGAATGTTCCGCAACAATTCACCATGACTTCACCAAGATTTGAAAGGAGAACGTAGGGTCAAGTTCCAAAGTACTGAAAACAAGAGTAATAAGATAATTACTACTGGAGAATAATATATCAATGGAAAAGAAATAACTTTGAACGAGAAATTTTGATAACACTATTGATGGTTAAATAATTCTTGAACCTATCAAATGTCTCACTTTTTCTACTGTTTTCTGCCTTTTTTTGTTGTTGATACTCCTTTTTTTGCTTTTTTCTTTTTCTATTTATGTATCTTTTTTTTCTCTTCCACTACTTTTTTTTAAAGAATTTTTTCTGAACAAGATAATGGGAAAGAAAGAAGATAAAGGAAAAACAAAGAGGATAAAGGAAAAACAAAGATAAACTTAAAGGATACATTGAACCTGACTTAGAACGTTGGCTTTGATACCAAATAATGTGAACCTCGCCAACACCGTGATGAAACCCGATACCAAGTATGATATGAACCTCACCAACTCGTGACGAAACCCATATTCGACTAAGGTCTCTAAGAAACGTGTCTTTCTCAAGCTCATAAAGGTGGAACCTTGACTCATTACCTATAAAGAAGTAAGAACATTGGTATAGTGAAGACACCACAATCAACGATGGAAGGGTTGATTGACAAGTCGGAGATGAACGCTACGAAATGCTCCGATAAGTTCGAATAGTTCTTTGAAGAACTAAAGAGAATAAAATCTCATACTTTATTAATCAATAATTCGCTCTTCCCGCCAATTCGACTAAAGGCAAGCACCAGCCTTTTAATTGGTCAAAGTACAATATTTATAAAAAAAAAAAAAATAACCTTTCTAAATGGTTCTCATGGGATAGAAAACTACTTAGAAAGCAAATATAAGTGTTACCCCATAGAAATTATACAATATTACCAATATCTTCAAAACTAAACAAATGGGTAGGTAATATTTTTTACTTGTTAAAAGAGAGGTGATATATTTTGGGAACTAACTTAAATATATCATAACTGACATGTGCAGCTCTTGCCCTTTAAGCTTCTCTCGGCTTTCTTTCTTGAAAATATTCTTCATCTTTATATCTGACTAAGATATGTTTCTTCAAAATACTTGTCAACTTGTCAATCAGCCAAAATATATTTCTTGAAACACTTGCACTCTTGATGTTTACTTGAAATATATGGCCTTCATCATTTGTCACCTTTTGAAATATTATGGATAATATTGAGTCATTCGGTTTGCTCGTCACTTGTATGCATATCCATGTCCTCCATTTCATCTCACTTGAGCTTTTAGTCATTGGATCTTGAAAGACTTTGATTTCGTTATTTGAGCTCGTATCTTGGATCATATCATTTTGAGCCAAAGCCAAAGAAGGATCGTTCGTGGTTCGGGATGACGACGCCTTCATTATCCCAGGAAATTTTGCTACAAAATTATGTTTCAGATGACTTGAGGGCGATCATTGAGGACTGGTGATCGCAATGGAGTCATTTCCGACCAAAGTTATGACAATTTTCCATGGTTCGAGATCAGGGCACATCCATTATCACGTTGCACTCAAATTAGGTTTCAGAGAACTTGAGGGCGATCATTGTAGCTTGATGACCGCAATTGAGTCATTTCTGCCCAAAGTTACGACGGATCATCCGTGGTTCAAGACGAGGGCACCTCCGTTATCATAGCAAATTTCGCTAGCAAATTTCACTCTCAAATTACCTTTCGGATAACTTGAGGGTGATAATTAAGGCTTGGTGATTGCAATGGAGTCATTTCCGACCAAAGTTATGACGGATCATCTATGGTTCGGGATGAGGGAACCTCCATTATCATGGAAAATTTTGCTATCAAATTACGTTTCAGACTACTTGGCAGCGATCATTGAGGCCTGGTGATCGCAATGGAGTCATTTTCGGACAAAGTTACAACTGATAGTCCGTGGTTCAGGATGAGGGCACCTCCATTATCATGGGAAATTTTGCCCTCAAACTATGTTTCGGATTACTTGAGGGCGATTAATGAGGCCTGTGATTGCAATGAGTCATTTTCCGCCAAAAGTTATATTGGATTGTCCGTGGTTCAAGACGAGGCCATCTCCATTATGATGGGAAATTTCGCTCTCAAATTATGTTTTGGACGACTTGAGCATGATCATTGAGGCCCGTTGATCGCAATGGAGTCATTTCTAGTCAAAGTTACAACAGATTGCCTGTGGTTCGGGACAAGGGCACCGCCATTGTCTCCGGAAATTTTGCTCTCAAATTCCGTTTCAAACGACATGAGGAGGGTCATTGAGGCCTTATGATCGCAATGGAGTCATTTCTGGCCAAAGTTATGATGGATTGTCTATGGTTCGAGATGAGGGCACCTTCATCAACACGGGAAATTTCAATCTCAAATAACATTTCAGATGACTTGGGGGCTATCATTGAGGCCTGGTGATCGCAATGGAGTCATTTTCGACTAAAGTTAAGACGGCGGCACCTTTATTATGACGAGAAATTTCGCTCTCAAATTACGCTTCGAACAACTTGATGGCGATCATTGAGGTTTCATGATCGCAACGGAGTCATTTTTGGCGAAAGTTACGACAGATCGCCCGTGATTCGGGACGTGGGCACCTTCATTGTCTTGGAAAATTTGCTGTCAAAATACATTTTAGACAACATGAGGGAGGTCGTTGAGGACTGATGATCACAATAAAGTCATTTTAGGCTAAGATTACGATGGATCGTCCATGGTTTGGGCGAGGGCACCTCCACTATCCAAAGAATTTCTCTCTCAAATTACATTTCGGATGACTTGGGGGCGATCATTGAGGCTTGATGATTGCAATTGAGTCATTTCCAGCCAAAGTTACGATTGATCATCAGTGGTTCAGGACGAAGGCACCTCCATTATCATGGGAAATATCGCTTTCAAATTACGTTTCAGATGACTTGAGGGCGATCATTGAGGCCTGATGATCACAATGGAGTCATTTCCGGCCAAAGTTACGACAGATCATCCGTGGTTTGGAGCCATGATGCGAACCTCGCCAACACTGTGATGAAACCTGATACCAAGTATGATATGAGCCTCACCAACTCGTGACGAAACCCGTATTCGACTAAGGTCTCCAAGAAATGTGCTCTTCTCAAGCTCTAAAGGTGGAACCTTGACCCATTACCTATAAAGAAGTAAGAACCTTAGTATAGTAAAGAAGCCACAATTAACTATGGAAGGGTTGATTGATAAGTCAGGGATGAACGCCATGGAATACTCTGATAAGTTTGAATAGTTCTTTGAAGAGCTAAAGAGAATAAAATCTCACACTTTATTAATGAATAATCTGCTCTTCCCCTTGTAGCTGTTCTCAACTTCCTTTCTTGAAAATATTCTTCCTTTTTATATCTGGTTGAGATATATATCTTCAAGATACTTTTCCTATTGACATTCGGTTGAAATATATTGCCGAAAGCACTTTCACTCTTGATATTCAGCTGAAATATGCGGCCTTCATTATTTGGCCCATTTTAAATATCATGGATAATATTAGTCATTCAGCTTACTCATCACTTGTATGCATATCTATATCCTCTCTTCATCTTGCTCAAGCTTCTCATCATCGGATCATCAGAGATTTTGACTGCACCATTCGAGCTCGTATCTTGGATCACATCATTCTCCTCCTCTTGAAAGGAACTTGTCCTCAAATCTTCACCTGCATGGAACGCTAATATATTGCTAATTCTAAAAGTATCAATATCATTATACTCAACTAGCGGTTTAGATTTATAGGCATCATTATTAATCCATTCAAGAACTCGGAATAGTCCATCTCCATGAGGATGATGCTTTGGACGCCTTTGAATGTGAATCCTCTTCTTCCTCATGTGCAATGAATTACAACCACCCGGGTCAAAAACAAAGTTCTTGCTGCCACTATTGTGGTGCATGGCTTTTACATTATTTGACTTAACAAATTCACCTTTCATCATTCCACTTAAGTAAGCACATCCACTTGAAGGTAAAGATGTTAAATCCATAAGAATTAATAAACTAAAGCCATATACTTGCTTTGAATGTGAAAACTTAGTGGCAGAAGGAATGACACTAGAATTACAACCTCAACATTGGGAAAACAATATTCTCATACTTTAAAATCAATTTTTGCATAGCAATTCAAAAACAATAATTTGTTTTCATGTTCTCTCATATTTTCCCAAGAGTAGTTCAAGAAGTTAGCAACCTTGTGTAAAAATATATATATATATATATATATATAAAACATGTATTCTCACAAATTTCTTAAACAAGAAATCACCATGTGTGGTATCATTGATTATATGGCAAAGAACAAAGTACTAATATAAATTAGTTATGCAATGAAGTATACTTACCTGACTTACCAGAGAAGATGTTTGTCAATCTTGGATTGTCTTTTCTTCTTCAACATGATACTCAATCTCTATAACATTTGCAACAAAGTTAAAAAAATAATCTTATCCATGCAAAGATTGCCGATTTGATGTTTACCAAATAACGATTCTTTCCACAAAGCACAGTAACAAATATCAGTTGTTCAAGGTGATCGACTAGGCTCTTGCTATGATTAATGCCATCAAGTAGATAAATGCGTACAAATTATGGCTCATAAATATCATAAAAGTACTAGGCCTATTAATCATTCCGAGAGATACAAATAACATCTTATACAAATCACATGGTGTTTTGTATTCAATGTTTAACTCATGATTTGCTCTCACCCTAACATGATGGAATTCACCTTTAAAATCAATGTTTGAAATCATATATGCATTGTTCATATAAGGAATAGGATTGGAACACATTACCATGATGGCGTTGATGGACTGAAACTTAGCAAACCTTCTCCATGTTTGATCCTCTTGCCCAACTTGAAGCTCCTTCATTTCCTTATGATTGCTCCTATAAGTTGGCGGTGTAAAAATAATCCTTCGGTTATTCCCTCGAATCCCTGCAAATAAAGAATGAAGTTGCTCGGCAAGAATCTAACAAGACTGTTAGTAAATAAAATCGGCTCCTTAATCATAAATGGGCTTATATAAAATTAAAGAGTTCTCAATCTCACAGTCTTTTTCCTCTCTTGCACGCACCAATTAAATATCACTCTTATTTTCTCTCTCCTCAATTTCTTTTCTCTCGTTTTCTTTTTCCACAACCTCAATCTTCTTCTCTTTTTCATTACTCTCTGTTTCTTTATAATCATCGATACTAATTTCATCACACTCTTTCTTTTGCTCACTCTCAATTTTCTTATTGAACTCTTTTTTTTATACGTTTTTGATTCTCATGTATGTATTTAATACTCACAACTTGTTTGACTTCCATAGAAGGTTTAGAATAGAACTTCATTGAGGGGACCTTAACTTGTTGAGAGGTTGATCTTGAAGAACTTGTTGCAGCCATGCTTGTGCTCCATTCATCCATGTTTCTTTGCTCCAATCGTCGTTCAACTTTCATGACATAGAGCAACATATCATTGAGCTGCTCATAGTAATGTATCCCCATGACATCAGCAATCTCACAATTTAGTTCGCTTAAGAACCTGTTCATGGTGGCTTGAATATCCTCCTCTACGTTAGCTCGGCTCATTGCAGCCTCCATCTCTTTGTAATATTCGATAACAATTTTTGAACCTTGAGTGAGATGTTGCAATTTGTTGTGCAATCTCGGCAACAGGAACTTGGATGGAATTGTCACCTTATTATTGACTTCATCTTGTTCTATATCTTAACGGGTCGCTCTCCATTCTATCTCCTACTTGTAATAAGTCGATCCCACTAAATAACAGCATAGTCAAAGAGTTGAAAAGAAGCAAGTTATATCTTTTTCCTTTCGGAGTAATTGTGATTATTGAGGACCATCTCCATTCTTTCCTCCCACAAAATATAAGCTTCGGGATTGTTTTTTACCTTGGAAGTTGGAAAATTCTCTTTTGTGTCAGTCAGATCAATGTTCTGCCTTGGTCTTCTCGATTCTCTATCTTCATATGGAAGTTGAAATCTTTTTCTTTTTGCTTTATCCTAGATTCAATCTATCTTCTTGCGAATTTGTTTGAATTTAACTCTCACCATCCTCCCTACTTCGTGTACAAATGTTTGTAGTTTGTACATCTTCAGATGAGTTTTCCTCTTGATAGTGTGACATGATGAGAATCTACAAAAAATATCAGGACATCACAAACAATCCTTCATGTGTTTTACTCGAGAATGGATTCACTCAATTTTGCTCGTGTTTGCACTCAAATGGCTTTTACCCTCTAATAATCTCACCACTCTTGCCTTTTTCCACTCGTATATCCTTCATTTCTTTTTGAACTAAACAAACTATAATCAGATTGTCCCGCAACAATTCACCACGACTTCACCAAGATTTGAAAGGAGAACACAGGGGGTCGAGTTCCAAAGTACCAAAAATCAAGAGCAATAAGGGGATTACAGGCTAGAGAATGATAGTTCGAAAACAAATAATTTTGAGTACGAAGATTAGCTCTATGAATAGACAAATAATTCCTGAACTTGCTCAACATCTTATTTTTTCGATTGAATTTTTTGCCTTTATTTTTGCCAATACAATTTTTTCCTTCCCCTTTTTTTTTACTTTTTTTTTTCTTTTCTTAGCTTTTTTTTCTACTACTTTTTTTGTTACTTTTTCTGTAGAAGATAATAGAAAAGAAAGAAGAGAAAGAAAATTAATGAAGATGAAACAAAATAAAGATAAACTTAAAGAATAGGTAGAACTTGACTTAGAACATTGGCTTTCATACCAAATGATGTGAACCTCACCAACACTGTGATGAAACCCGATACCAATATGATATGAATCTCACCAACTCGTGACGAAACCCGTATTCGACTAAGGTCTCCATGAAACATGTCCTTCTCAAGTTCTAAAGGTGGATTCTTGATCTATTACTTATAAAGAAGTAAGAATCTTGGTATAGTGAAAACGCCACAATCAACTATGGAATGGTTGATTGATAAGTCAGGAATGAACGCCACGGAATACTCTGATAAGTTCAAATAGTTCTTTAAAGAACTAAAGAGACTAAAATCTCACACTTTATTAATGAATAATCCACTCTTCCTCTTGTAGCTGCTCTCAACTTCCTTTCTTAAAAATATTTTTTTTATATCTGGTTGAGATATATATCTTCAAAACACTTTTCCTTTTGACATTCGATGAAATATGTTGCGGGAAGTACCTTCACTCTTGATATTTAACTGAAATATGTGACCTCCATTATTTGTCACATTTTGAAATATTATGGATAATATTAATCATTCAGTTTGCTCATCACTTGTATGCATAACTATGTCCTCTTCTTCATCTTCCTCAAGCTTCTCATCATCGGATCATCAGAGACTCTGACTACACCATTCAACCTCGTATCTTGGATCACATCAGACCAAGGCACATCCATTATCACGGGAAATTTTCTTGTTTTGGACCACGTAGGGGGGATCATTGAGGCCCAGTGATCTCAATGGAGTCATTTCCAGCTAATGTTACGATGGATCATCCGTGGTTTGGGACAAGGACACCTCCATTATCATGGGAATCTTTGTTCTCAAATTACATTTCGGACAACTTGAGGGCAATCATTGAGGCCTAGTGATCGCAATGGGGTCATTTCCAGCTAAAGTTACGACGGATCGTCCGTGGTTCAGAGTGAAGGGTACCTCTATTATCACGGGAAATTTTACACTCAAATTATGTTTCGAACGACTTGAGGGTGATCATGAGGCCTAGTGATGGCAATGGAGTCATTTTCGACCAAAGTTATGACAGATCACCCGTGGTTCGGGATGTGGGCACCTCTATTGTCTCGGGAAATTTTGCTCTCAAATTACATTTTGGATGATACGAGGGCGGTCATTGAGGCCTGGTGATCGCAATGGAGTTATTTCCAACCAAAGTTACGATGGATCATCCATAGTTCGGGATAAGCGCACCTCCATTATCATAAGAAATTTCGCTCTCAAATTACGTTTCGGAAGACTTGAGGGCAATCATTGAGGCTTGGTGATCGCAATGGAGTTATATCCAGCCAAAGTTATGATCCATGGTTCAAGATGAGGGTACCTCCATTATCCTGGGAAATTTTGCTCTCAAATTACGTTTCGGATGACTTAAGAGTGGTCATTTAGGCCTAGTGATTGCAATTGAGTCATTTCCGGCCAAAGTTACGACGGATTATCCGTGGTTCGGGATGAGGGCGCCTCCATTATCACAGGGAAATTTCGCTTTCAAATTACATTTCGGATAACTTGAGGGCAATCTTTGAGGCCCAATGATTGCAATGGAGTCATTTCTGGCTAAAGTTACGATGGATCATTCGTGGTTTGAGAAGAGGGCGCCTCCATTATCACGGGAAATTTGGCCCCTAATTTACATTTCAAATGACTTTAGGGCGATCACTAAGCCCTAGTGATCGCAATGGAGTGATTTCCGGCCAAAGCTTCGACGAATCATCCGTGGTTCGAGAAAATGTAATCTGTCATCGCGTGAAATTTCACTTTCAATTTACATTTTGGACAACCTGAGGATGATCATTGAGACTCGGTGATCGCACTTGAGTTATTTTCAGCCAAAGTTACAATGGATCTTCCATAGTTATGGAAAAGGGCAACTCCGTCATGACGAGAAATTTTATTCTCAATTTACGTTTTGGATGAAGGGCAATCATTGAGTCCCGGTGATCACAATGGAGTCATTTTCGGCCAAAATTATGATGGATTGTCAGTGGTTTGGCAAAATGGGAACTTCGCCATCACGGAAAAGTTTCCTCTCAATTTATATTTTCGACGACTTGAGCGCGATCGTTGAGCCTTGATGATCGCAATAGAGTCATTTCTGACAAAAGTTACGACCAATCATCCATGATCACTGCAGGAAATTTTACCCTTAATTTACATTTCGGACAACTTGAGGGCAATCGTTGAGCCTTGGTGATCGCAATGGAGTCCTTCCCAGAAAAAATTACAACAGATCATTCGTGGTTCAAGAAACGGGAAACTTCGTTGTCGCAGGAAATTTTAATCCTAATTTACATTTTGGACTACTTAAGGGAGATCATTGAGCCTTGGTGATTGCAATGGAGTTATTTCCAGTCAGTATTATGACGGATCATCCGTGGTCCGAGAAAGGAGCAACTCTGTCCTCGCGGGAAACTTTTCTCTCAATTTACATTTTGGAGGACCTAAAGGTGATCATTGAGCCTTGGTGATCGCAATAGAGTCATTTTTGACGAAAATTACAATGGATCTCTGTGTTCCGGTAAAAGGGCAACTCCATCATTGCGGAAAATTTTACTCTCAATTTACATTTTGGACGATTTGAGGGCGATCATTGCCAAAGTTACGATGTATCGTTCATGATTTGGGAAGAGGGCAGCTCCATTATCATGAGAAATTTTACTCTCAATTGACTTTTGGGATGACCAAAGGGTGATCATTAAGCCTTGGTCATCGCGATGGAGTCATTTCCTACCATAGTTACGATGGATCGTCTGTGGTTCAGGAAAAGGATAATTTCTCCCTGCAGAAGATTTTATTCTCAATTTACATTTTGGATGACCTAAAAGCGATCATTGAGTCCTAATGATTGCAATGGAGTCTCTTCAGAATAAAGTTAGGATGGATCATCTTTGTCTGAGAAAATGGCAACTCCATCAACGCTACAAATTTTACTCTCAATTCACATTTGGGACGACTTGAAAGCGATTATTGAGCCTTGGTGATCACAATGGAGCCATTTCCAATAAAAGTTATAATGGATCATTTGTGATTCGAGAAAAAGACAACTCCGTCATTGCGGGAAACTTTACTCTCGATTTACATTTCGGACGATTTGAGGACAATCATTGATCCCAAGTGATCGAAATGGAGTCATTTCCGACAAAAGTTAAATGGATTGTCCGTGGTTTGGGAAAAGGACAACTCAATCATTGCGAGAAATTTTTCTCTCAATTTATATCTCAAACGACTTGAGGGCGACCATTAATCTTTGGTGATCGTAATTGAGTCATTTTCGACAAATTTTACGATACATCATCCATGGTTTGGGAAAAAGGCAACTCCTTCATTGTGGGAAATTTTATTCTCAATTTACATTTTGGCCAACATGAGCGTGATCATTGAGCCTTGGTGGTCGCTGTGCGCAACAAATTTCGAGTCTGAATTATGTAGACAAGAAATATGAACGACAAATTGTTCTTTGTATTGTATTGATTGGGGGTACAATTCTCTAGCAGGAGTCTTGCAAACAATGAGCAAGAAAGTCCTCTGATTCTCCTTCTTGAACTTGGTCTCGAACAAGGGCTTGGGCTTGCTCTTGATCGAGGAACGGTGTAGATTCATCGAGGCCTTTGGGCTTGGTCCGACTAGTCTGTGGATGTCTAGAGCAAGGGGGGCTTGTATGGCTTGATCTTGCACGAGCACTGGTTGTGGAGTCACTAGAGGCCTATGGGCTTGATCCGACAAATCCGCTTTTGGGTCTCGAACGAGGGCTGGAGCAGCTTGATCTCGGTCGAGGTGGAATCATCGGGGCTTGTGGGCTTGATCCGGGGAGTCCGATTTGTAGTCTCGAGCGAGCGCTAGAGCAGCTTGATCTCAGTCGAGCCGGAGTCACCGGAGCTTGTAGGCTTGATTTGGTGAATCCTTGTGAAGTCTTACGAATGTCTTCAAGTCGGCAAAGCTTCAAGAGTTCTGAAGAGTCTGGAGTTCTGCAGAGTTTCTTCAGATCAATTCTCTATCCCCATTTATGAACAAGAGCCCACTATTTATAGAGGAAATGAGCCGATGTGTCAATCATCGTACTTGAATCTGATTGGTCGATCAAAATAGATCCTGACCGTCCATCTTGATTTTATGGATAATTACCTTATTTTATTTGTAGATAATATCCATTTGTAGAGATATTACGTAACCTCCCAGATTCTAGTAGATAAATCTCCATTTATTTTAAATAATATCCAGTAATCGGAGATATTGTATATCCTCCAGATTTTCTGTTGATATAATATCCTCTATTTATTTGTAAAGCATATTATCTATATTATCCGAAATTGTATATTTATGGATTTCAGATAATATCAATGGTAATGGTTAACTACAATATATTTTTGATTGTATGTTCCGACATTTTCTCAAGTGACACGTGTCATGTGTTAACGTGTCGGGAAATTAAAACATTCAATTGATCCGAGACATTGGTACCAATTTTATTTTAAGCACCAAAATATTGGAAAATAATGAGGTGGCAATTTGTAATTGGCTGAAATTTTTTGCAGTTTACAAATGCCCCCTCAAGACTTGCACACGACTCGATTTGGTCGAGTGTGAAGTGGGTAAATCTCGAAACATTTTGTTTTCTTGACTCCATGGGTTTGATTGGATCATCAAATAATCAAACAGTTCTACACGCCTGTCAATATTTGCCGCAATTCTTGTCAAAGATATCTCCCCAGATTGACTCCAAATAGCCTTCAACAACTTGATTTGTTTTTTCGGGCTTTTGTTTTGCACATGTTCTTCCGAAGTTAATCCCGTTCTTCTAATACCTTGAAGACGAGAAACTGGCACTCATCATATCTGGACTTGATAAGCAAAGATTTTCTTGAATCTCTCTTAAAAGGTTAAACTTCAAGATGAGTGTTCACTAATAAAATCTGCCAAGGATAAGATTTACAAGAATCAGATCCGATTTTTTTATATGTCATCCGGTAAATGTCGTACTTAATAAAGATCCATCCTTTCTTCTATAAAATGCTTCTTCGATCGTCATCTGGCGTCTGCGTTTAGAACTTCACATTTTTTGCTCGATTGAAGAAGAAGAGACAAAGTTTGCCTCCCTTGCCTGTCAACTACGTGGCCGGTCCTCTTTGATTGAACTTGTTTTTTTTACTGCAACATGACTCTCACACCCTCCTCCGTTACAGATTCTTGGATTCTGCGTGGCTGGCTGAGAGAAGCACAAGACCTTTCTCGTGTTATCGTACAACATTCGTATTCCGTGCACGATCCTTCGGAACGAGCGGTGAACTTCTTTTCCATTCCTCCATTCTTTCGATCCATGCATGTCAATGCATGTAATATTGATTTGCTTTAACTTTTGCCATGTGTCAACGACACCTCTATTTTTCTTCCATGCACGTAAATCTGATGCACGTAGTCCTCAAGCATGTTATATATATATTTGCAAGCATGGATCTTTTTGTCTGCTACGTTCAGAGAAAGGTGTTTGACTTCATTAGTTTGACTCCGCGACACGGTCGTCATTCATGTTAAACTGGATTTATCGACTTGATTACACGACACGGTCATCATGCATGGCCGATTTTTTCTTCTTTTGGTCGACTTAACTATACGACACGGTCGTCGTACACGGTTGACTTGATTTTTGTCGACTTTACTACATGACACGGTCGTTGTGCATGGTCGACTTGATTTTTTTTCTTTTCTTTTTTTTTTTTTTATCAACTTGACTACACGACACGGTCATCGTGGATCGTCAACTTGATTCTGTCGACTTCCTCCTACAACACGGTCGTTGCTGGGGCAGTTTGACTTTATCGACTTGATTACACGACACAATCGTCGTCCCTAGTCGACTTCTTCTCCTTTTTTTTCTTTTTTTTTTGTCAACTTGACTGTACGGCACGGTCATCGTACGCGGCCGACTTGATTTTTATTGACTTTTACTGCACGTCACGGTCGTCGTGCATGGCCGACTTTACTTTTCTTTTTTATTTTTCTTTCAGTCGACTTGACTGTACGGCACGATCGTCGTACGCGGTCGACTTGATTTTTTTTGGTCAACTTGACTACACAACATGGTCGTTGTGCATGGTTCACTTTATTTTTTTCTTCGGTTGACTTGACTGTACAACACGATCGTCGTACATGGTTGACCTGATTTTGTCAACTTGACTGCACGACACAGTCGCCGTGCATGGTCGACTTTTTTTTTCTTTTCTTTTTCTCCACTTGACTGTACGACATGGTTGTCGTACACGGTCGAGTTGATTGCACGACACGGTCGCCGTGCATGGTCGACTTTATTATTATTTTTCCTTTCAGTCTACTTAACTGTATGACATGGTCATCGTACACAGTTGACTTGATTTTTGTCGACTTTACTGCACGACACGGTCGTCGTGCATGGTCGACTTGATTTTCTTTTTCTTTCAGTCGACTTGACTGTACGGCACGGTCGTCGTACGTGATCGACTTGATTGTTGTCAACTTTACTACACGACATGGTCGCCGTGCGTGGTCGACTTGATTTTCTTTTTCTTTCAGTGAACTTGACTGTACGGCACGGTCGTCGTGCATGGTCGACTTGCCTGCATGACACGATCGTCATGCAATACTAACACGCCTTTTGTATCCTAACTCTTTAACTCTTTTCCCTCTCTCTCTCTCTCTTTTTAAGTGCAGATGGTGGCCTTCAAGAAGTTAACAAGATGCAATGGACAATTCCTTGCGATTGTGAGCCGTCCCAATGATAAGCCAGAGAATGGACTTGTCCTTCTTGTGGACCGACCCAGCATGGAGAGAATTTCTTAGGATTTTCCCGTCGCTAAGGACCCTGGCCATCCGTCACAATGGAGTTATGAATCGCATAGAGGGTCTGACAAGTCCGTCAAAGGTTGGTTTCTACGCTCAC
Organism: Lagerstroemia speciosa; assembly: GCA_037672795.1. Classification (NCBI taxonomy): domain Eukaryota; kingdom Viridiplantae; phylum Streptophyta; class Magnoliopsida; order Myrtales; family Lythraceae; genus Lagerstroemia; species Lagerstroemia speciosa. Next base: position 334,928 of record CM075298.1, read on the forward strand.
CTTTACACAAAGGTGTGCATGAGCCAAGTCCACGCTGGGGCAGCAAATTATTTCTGAAGAAGCTTCTTGGGGGTCTTATTTTAGAACGACTAGCGAGTTTATGTACACCCCCAACTTCTGGGAATGGCTTGAATGCATGTTTGTTCGTTGTAATGAACAACTTCACTATACAGAACTTAGACATGCGATCAGATGCTCGATGTATACATACGATAGTAACGTCAACGTGATCAAAGCGTTTTGTGAGGCATGGTGCCCAGATACCAATACCGTGGAGACTTTGCAAGGGTCTATGTCAATAACCCTTTACGACCTTGGCAAGTTACGAAGACTTCCAGTGACTGGAGAGCTATATGAGGAGGTGATCCCTGGGCATCTTGAGCTAACCGGCACAGAAAAGGGTCGCAAGTTCTTACCAGAAACTTGTGAACACTTGTTCGCTGCATTTGCCATTCTTTGTTTCAAAGGCAAAAGTACACATATTCCTGTGGCTAAGTGGATTAGCTTCTGGTACAGAGGTAGGACCCGCTATGCAAAACCCCCTAATAGGTGGCCTCATAAGGTCTGTCCCAGGGAAACACATAATCCTTCAGGAGACCATTTTGTGGTGGAAGAGTGGAATCATGAGGAGGAAGCTATTTTTCGCGAGCTGGGCGTTAAGTCGCAACTGTGGGCAGAGACTTATCTCATGGCTTTCCTCGCTTGTTGGTTGTCCATCTTTCACAGACATCGACTGGGACCGTTCGTGCTAGCACTTTCAAGATTGCCAGTTTGCTCGTGGGAGAACTTTCTGTCTTGCCATTCCTATACCGCCATTCTCAAAGATGGGATTTGGCACTCCAACGGGAGAAACAGCTTCAACCCCGTATACCAGCGAGTAAGGAGTGGCTTGAGTTAGGGTTCGGTATGTTGTCCGGTACGCCCACAAAGCTTCACCAATCTTCTCATGCCAATCTCTCTTTGATCTATCAACTATTTTCTTGAGGAGAATATAGAGCGTCTTATTGAAGGCTTCAGCAAGCCCATTCGCTGCTGCATTGTAGGCAGACGAGTTGTACTGCTTGAAGCCAAACTTTTCACAAAGTGTATCCATGGCCTTGTTGTAGAATGGCCTCCCATTATCGATGACGATATAACGAGGCACGCCATACCTGAAGATGATGTTCCTGCGTATGAAGTTAACCACTGCCTCCTTTTTCACCTCACGAAATGGAGCAGCTTCAGCCCACTTGGAGAAGTAGTCAGTAGCAGCAAGGATGTATGCATGCCCACTAGACGACTTTGGTGTCAATGGTCCAACAACATCTAAGCCCCATGCGTTAAAGGGCCACGAGGCAATCGTGGGATGCAGCGGTTCCGGCAGCTGGTGAATGAAATTTGCATGGACCTGACATGCTTGACACCTCTTTGCATAGTCCATGCAATCCTTTACCATGGTAGGCCAATAGTACCCCATCCTCCTGAGCTGGAAGTGGAGTTTTGGACCTGATTGTTGAGCACCGCACACACCTGAGTGTGCCTCCTCCAGTGCCGTGGAGGCTTCATTGTCGCCAAGACACTTTAAGAAGATGCCGTCGAAAGATTGCCGATAAAGGGTGTCCTTGAAGTAGAAGAATCGAGGTGCTCGATGCTTTATATTAGTTCTATGCCTAGGGTTGTCTGGCAACTTGTTGTATTCCAGGTAATCGATAAGAGGTTGTTGCCAGTCTTCTTTATCAATTTCATAGACTGACGTTGCTCTACATTCATTGTCAACTTGAGTGTCGTCTACTGGAGGAACAACCCATCTTTGGCATATCGGGACCTTTACTTCTTCTCCTGTCAAAGTGAGGGCAGACGCCAAGGCAGCAAGCGCATCAGCTTGCCTATTCGACTCCCTGGGAACATGTCCTAATGTGAAGTGCTCGAATTGCTGAAGGAGTTTACTAGCATATTGAACAAACGGGATCAATTTCGGGTTTCTTCACCTCATATGCTAAGAGGAGTTGATTCACCACTAGCTTGGAATCTCCGAAGATCTTAAGCTCAGGAATATTCTTTGCTACTGCCATCTCAAGTCCAAGAATAAGTGCCTGGTACTCGGCAACATTGTTGGAGCACCTTTTAGTAAGGGCAAAAGCATAAGGCAACACATCCCCTTCTGGAGTGACAAAGACGACTCCTACCCCTGCACCATGTCTGTTTGCTGCCTCGTCGAAGTACATTCTCCAGGGTGGTTTCGACTCAACAAGCATAACATCCTCATCAGGAAAATCATCCGAGAAGTTCCAAGTATTGGGAATTGGATGGTCAGTGAGGAAGTCCACAAGAGCTTACCCTTTAATTGCCTTTTGAGGTACGTAGACAATTTCGAGCCCTTGCAACAACAATGCCCACTTCCCTACTCGTCTTGAAAAGTCAGAGCGGGACATGATGTACTTGAGAGGGTTTACTCTTGAGATAAGTCGAACTGAATGAGCCTAAGAATAATGTTGCAGTTTTTGGACAGAGAAGATCAAGGCTGAACATATTTTCTCAATCGGCGTGTAATTAATTTCTGCCACAGCCAAGGTCCAACTCAGGTAATAAAGGGCACTCTCCTTCTTCTCCTCATTTTCTTATGCGAGGAGGACACCCAAGGAACATTCTTGAGCTGAAAGATAGAGTATGAGTGGTCGACCCGATATCGGAGCTTGTAAGACAGGTGGCTTAAGCAGATATTCCTTTATACATTGGAAAGCATTCTTGCAAGCATTGTCCCAGACGAACTCTACATCCTTCTTCATGAATCGATTGAAGGGTTGACAGTGTCCAGCAAGGTTGGAAATGAAACGACGAATGTATGCGAGCTTCCCTTGTAGGCTTTTGAGCTCATGAAGGTTCTTTGGCTCGGGCATTTTTAAGATTGCATCAATCTTTGAAGGATCAATCTCGATTCCATGATGCCAAATGATGAACCCAAGAAACTTGCCGGATGTGACCCCAAATGCACACTTTAAGGGGTTCATCTTGAGTTAGTAACGACGCAGACGGTTGAACACTTTTTGAAGATCTGTTAAGTGTTCTTCCCTTTTCTTGGACTTCACAACCAAGTCATCAACATAGCACTCGACTTGCTTGTGAAGCATATCATTGAATATTTTCTGCATTGCCCTTTGATATGTTGCCCTTGCATTTTTCAATCCAAACGGCATAACTTTGTAGCAGTAAATGCCTTTTGGAGTTCGAAATGCTGTCAGCTCTTCGTCTTTTGGATCCATGCGGATTTGGTTGTAACCAGACATCCCACCCATAAAGGACAAGGCTTCATGACCGGTCGTTGCATCAACCATTATCTCTGTGATGGGTAACGGGAAGTCATCCTTAGGACACGCATTATCGAGGTCATGAAAGTCCACACAGATGCGAATTTGGCCGTTCTTCTTTCTCACTGGCATGATGTTTGCAATCCAAGTGGGGTAGGGAACCTCTCGAATGAACCCTGCTTCAATCAACTTATCTGCCTCAGTCGTGATTTGAGGTAGTAATCCGGGATGGTATCACCTCTGCCCTTGTTTGATTGGCCGTACTCCGTGTTTGACGGAGAGGCAATGTACTGTGACCTTTGGGTCCAACCCTGGCATCTCTTAATATGACCATGCAAAGACATCCCTATACTCAGCCAAAAGTTTGACGTAAGCCTCTTCCTCTTCTAGACTTAGGTTTGCGCTGAGGAACATTGGACGTCGTTCTTCCTCAGTCCCTAGGTTGGCCTCTTTTAGCTCATTGACAGTGGCCTGCCCTCCTTCTTCCAAGGCATCTGCGGATTCCTCCACTTCTGCCTCTTCAATCTTATCCTCAGCAATGTCGTGGATAGTGACATGACAAGATGACACGGGCTCATCATTGGTGGCTTGACTACACCCCTCGTTTGGTTTAGTCAATACTACCACTCGGGTGTTTGCCCTTAGTGTCTTGTCAACTATCACGTCTAACTCTAGGCGCCTCTTCATCCTAGACGGGATAGCAGTTTGAAGCAACTTTGTTTCAATGGACAAAAGTTCTGCACTCTCGCTTTGCCCCTTTGTCATTCCAACAGTTTGGCAAGGTTGTGGGGTTGTTCCCAACCTTTGCTTGACCGGCCTCCTGGTTTCCCGAGTTTCAGTTTCATCGGGGGTCTCTCCTAGTCTGTCGAAGACTGATGACCTCTTAGGATGCTTGCCTAAATGATCGAACACGGAAGGCCGTGTAGATAGCACTGGCTCTGGCTCTGGCTGTGGCTCGTCTTTACCTTCTACAGCGATATACTTTGTAGAGGCCTTCCTTATAGGGAAGCGTATAGGTTCAGATAGAGTATAACCGAAACCAACTCGCGAGATTCCAACAGCGTACCCCTGCTCCTTCAGTGCAACCTGCGTCTTGGTCAACCCTCTAGTGTTGGATGTGTTGGCACTTCTGTTGGACCTTGATAATGATTTCATATCTTGGTCATACCCAGCCTTTGCAAGCAGCTTGTAAGCGTTGGGGTCGAATCCATCTTGACGCTTTGTAGGTAGCGACCCTTCTATAGTGTGTGGTCCCTGGGATGGTCGTTTGAACCCTTTCAAGGGAAGACTGGAAGATTTGATTGCCTCAATTTTTGTGATAGGCAGGTTCAACGCTTCCAAGCCCTCAACCTTCAAATCATTGCTACATGTGAAGGGAGACTCGCCTTCCTTCCTCTGTTCCTTTGGGACATACTGCAAGACAGGCACTGGGCTCTTTTCCTTAATGTCTGGCTTGCCTTCCTTCCTAGTGCTTGAGGAAGCATCAAATATTGTTGCCTTCTTTGTCACTGGCTTTCCTTGTTTCAAGCCTTCAACAACATCAGGTTGTTGCGACTTTTCCTTACCCTTCGAAGGCGACGTATGTTGTACCCTTCCTGTCACTTTGCTTTTGATATAAAATCTTGCATCAGCAAAGTGGGCTTCAGCTTCTATAAACGGCTTATCATCTGCAACAACCATTTTTTGGCAGCCATCCTTGATGTACTTAAAGCACTGATGGAGGGTGGATGGTACTACATCATGCTCATGAATCCAAGGTCGACCTAGGAGCAAGTTATTGGTTGTCTTCGCGTCTATCACATGGAAGAGCGAACTTGACTCCATGTCATCTATCAGCAAGTCAACTTTCAATTTGCCGATAGCCCTTTGCCCCCCTTGGTTGAAGCCTTGGATCATCAACTGACTGTCTAGGAGTTCATCAGTTGTCACTCCTAGATTCCTCATGACTTGAGTGGGCATGATGTTCACCGCAGAGTCTCCATCTATCAATATCCGGTTCACTCGTTGTCCCCGAACATAGCCGGCCACAAAGAGTGGCCGATTGTGTGATTCGACTCCCAAGACAAGGTCTTCGTCGGTAAAATTGATTGCTTCAAGGCAATCTACTTTGGGAGTAGGACGAGAGACACCAGCCTCACTTTTCTCCTTGTCCTCTTCACCAACAGTTTGGTTGCAAGAGGATGAGGAAGTCATTGAATCACACAGCTTCTTTGGAAAGAAGTCCCATAATGTAATCAGGACTCTCGCCTTCTGATGCAAAGGCTCTTTGATCTCAACAGGCATTTTGAGTGTTCCCTTGGAAGTCAGCTTCTTCTTTCTTTGAATTATTTTGGACCGGGCTTTCAGTCCCTTCGCTGCCTTGCACGAAGCATGCTTTTGTGCCTTTCGAGGGATTGGCGCCTTTTGTGAGGCATGTCTCTGAGTCTTTCACAACAAGTGTAGGGCAGGCTTCGAAGCTCTCCTCCGTCTCGTGACAAGGGTCCAACCCTTCTCATCTACCTTGACATGATCCACGACAACACATGTGGAGGGCCTGGTGACTGTTGTTGTCACTGTTGCAATTGTGGAGCTCCTCATTGGACTCGAGATGTGCAATGGGTAGGAATAAGTTGCCTCGATCGGGACGGGCTCGTGACTACCAAACCCGATGGTTGGTAAAGACACCTCCTCAGGTTCTTCCATCATGGAAATGGTGTTGCTGTTGGTCACGTCATCATCGAATACGATCTTTCCTTGGCGTGCCAAGTCCATGATCTTTTCCTTCAGGACAAAGCATCTCTCCATGGGATGACTCACTGGCGATGGTACATGCAATAACTTGGGTCGTTCGTACGACCCGCCTACTGCGGACGCTTCATTGGAGGTAGCTCAATCAGCTTCAACTCGAGCAAGTGTTCGAGCATTCCTGTGACATCAGAGTCCGGGAACGGGTATATCTTGTTCTGCAACTCCTCTAGTGTAGGCTTCGTTTTTGCCTTTTGCTCAATTGGAGGAGCCTTCTCTTCTTTCTTTTTCTTCCCCGAGATCTTGACTAGGGCAGCAGCAATAGTCAGAGTCTGCTTACCATCTGTCTTAGAGGAGGGCTTGCCCCCTTTCTTCGAGTCCTGACGGTCTTTTGTCTTGCCAGGCTCTGGTATGGGTGGCCCTTGCACACCGCTAGTCCTAATGCTCAGCTCCATGTCATGTGCACGAGTTGCAAGCTCTTCAAACGTGTGGGGCTTGATCCCTTGTAGGATGTAGCGTAAACCCCAGTGCATCCCTTGAATGCACATGTTGATGGCAGAAGCCTCGGACAGGCAGTCCCTATAGTTGAGGCTCAAGTTCCTCCATCTCTGTATGTAGTCCGTGACAGGCTCGTCCTTCAGCTAGCGGGCGCTAGTGAGTTCTATCATACTCACCGTGCGCTTGGTACTGTAAAACCTGTTCAAGAACTCTCGCTCAAGTTGGTCCCAGCTATCAATGGAGCTAGGCTCGAGGTCGGTATACCACTCGAAGGCGTTGCCCTTCAATGAGTGAACGAACTGCTTCACTAGGAGGTCTCCTTCAGTTCCTGCATTATTGCAAGTCTCGACGAAATGGGCAACATGTTGCCTTGGATTGCCTTTTCCATTGAACTGTTGGAACTTTGGTGGCTGGTAGTTGACAAGCATCCTCATCATGTCAATCCTATGACTGTAGGGCTTGACGTATGCAGTCATTGAGGAGCCACTCGCCTGTACTTGGCCTCTAAGGGCTTCTTTGATGATCTCCTGCAATTGATCTGCAGGGATGGAACCATCAGCACCGACACGTAGCGTCTTCATAGATGATGTTGCCGTTGTGACATCAACGGTGACGCCTATAGTCTGTCCTTCTGTAGGAGCAGCCTGTGGAGTCTCCACTAAAGTCAGCGCTCTTGGGGCAACAGCAACAACTCCTAATGCATGCACTTGCCTTGAGGCATTGTTGTGCACTTGACTTGATTCTTCCATGTTCTCAAGCCTATTCATCAGGTATGCAATCTGTGAATCGTGCTCCTGAATGGTCTTCATCAAGCCTTCCAGCGTCTTGGCCATGATGGAGACTTGCTCCTTGAGCGATGATGTGTTGGTCATCATTGCTGGTAACGCTCCTGTGTTGCGTGAGTTCTCGACATCAGTAGCCAGCATCTAAGGTGAAGGAGGAGCGGAGTCATCACTACTCTACAGTTCTTCAATGTCGGTAGTGACCTCCCCTTTGCAGCATTTTGCTCCTCCTGCAGGATATGTTGAGCCAGCACTTGCTCAACGAGGGCGGGCACATCAATGTCTGCACCCTGTCCTGCTGGGGTCGATGAGGCACTGGGTAAGCTAAAGCCAAAGACAGGATTCGTCTTCATCGTCACTCCGCCTTGTGCCATTATCTCCCTAGCTCTGCTCCTGGTGTGAACCCTCTGTTGGGTCTCCATAGTGGAGTCTACAGCAGCATCATCAGCACGGCTTTTGTCCTTTGAGTTAGTGACGACAAACTTCCTCAGGGCCATAGCAGCTTCAAGTTTGATCTTTGGAAAGAGAGATGAGAGGTAGAGAATGTCCCACCGGGCGTGCCAGAAATTTGTGCGCAACAAATTTCGAGTCTCAATTATGTAGACAAGAAATATGAACGACAAATTGTTCTTTGTATTGTATTTATTGATTGAGGGGTACAATTCTCTAGCAGGAGTCTTGCAAATAATGAGCAAGAAAGTCCTCTTATTCTCCTTCTTGAACTTGGTCTAAAACAAGGGCTTGGGCTTGCTCTCGGTCGAGGAACGGTGTAGATTCATCGAGGCCTTTGGGCTTGGTCCGACTAGTCTGTGGATGTCTCGAGCAAGGGGGGCTTGTATGACTTGATCTTGCACGAGCGCTGGTTGTGGAGTCACCAGAGGCCTATGGGCTTGATCTGACAAATCCACTTTTGGGTCTCGAACGAGGGCTAGAGCAACTTGATCTCGGTCGAGGTGGAATAACCGAGGCTTGTGGGCTTGATTCGGGGAGTCCGATTTGTAGTCTCGAGCGAGGGCTGAAGCAGCTTGATCTCAATCAAGGCGAAGTCACCGGGGCTTGTAGGCTTGATTTGGTGAATCCTTGTGAAGTCTTCCAAATGTCTTCAAGTCGGCAGAGCTTCAAGAGGTCTGAAGAGTCTGAAGTTCTGCAGAGTTTCTTCATATCAATCCTCTGTCCCCATTTATGAAGAGGAGCCCGGTATTTATAGAGTAAATGAACTGATGTGTCAATCCTCGTACTTGAATCTAATTGGTCGATCAAAACAGATCCTGACCGTCCATCTTGATTTTATGGATAATTACCTTATTTTATTTGTAGATAATATCCATCTTTGGAGATATTACGCAATCTCCCAGATTCTAGTAGACAATATCTCCATTTATTTTAGATAATATTCACTAATCAAAGATATTGTATATCCTCCAGATTTTCTGTTGATATAATATCCTCTATTTATTTGTAAAGCATATTATCTATATTATCTGAAATTGTATATTTATGGATTTCAGATAATATCAATGGTAATGGTTAACTACAATATATTTTTGATTGTATGTTACCGACATTTTCTCAAGTGACACGTGTCATGTGTTAACATGTCGGGAAATTAAAACATTCAATTGATCCGAGACATTGGTACCAATTTTATTTTAAGCACCAAAATATTGGAAAATAATGAGGCGGCAATTTGTAATTGGCTGAAATTTTTCACAGTCTACAGTCACAATGGAGTGATTTTCTGCTAATGGTTTGGTTAAAGGGCAACTTCATCATCGCAAGAAATTTTACTCTCAATTTACATTTCGAACAATTTCAAGGCGATCAGTGAGTCTTAATAATAGCAATGGAGTTATTTTCGGTAAAAGTTAAGATAGATTATCTGTGATTCGAGAAAAGGGCAGCTCTGTCATATTGGGAAACATTACTCTCAATTTACATTTCGGACTACTTGAGGGCCGATCATTGAGCCTTGGTGATCACAATGGAGTCATTTCCGGCAAAAGTTACGACGAGTGATCCGTGGTTTGGGAAAAGGGCAACTCCGTCATTGTTGACATCTCATTTTAGCTCAGAAGGTACCTAAACCTTGATGTTAGAAAAAAATGAGCAAGTACGTGCCCATATCAAACCTAATGTGATATTAGAAATTAAAATTGAGGATCCAATTGGATTGATTATATGGTAAATTCAAAGTCATTTTGAAGGATAAGTTCAAAATCATTTTAAAGAGTATCAAACTAATTTTAATTTGACATATTTTGGACCCCGAAATTTGATCCAGAGAAAAAAGTATGATTTTGAAGTGAAATTGGTTGAATCTATCATATTCATACATCTTGGCTAGTTTTATTTGAAAAATTATATATAATTATTCAGAAGTCCAATTTAAGCAATATTAGTATCATTTGGATCTTAACTCATAAAAGATAAAAGAAGACATAGAACATAGTTTCAAGGGTTTGAGAATAAGCTAAGAAAAGAGTAATATTTGTGCCCTGTAATGTTATAGAGAATGGTAGAAACCAGGCGGACTTGAAATGACATACTTGGGGGTCTTTTTTGAATTTGCTTGCCTATATGAATCTTAACTGAACAAATTTTAATAAAAACTGAAAAATACAAAAGTAAAATGAATATCAAGTCATATAAAATGAAAGTCAGGTTTCTCGAAGGGGAGGAGCCGCAATTTTCATTTGAACGGGAAAAAGGCCAAAGAGAATCCTGAGAAAAAGAATTGAGGTTGTGTTTCATTCATTGTAAAATTAAAACTTTCCATGGAAAGTGGCAATTTCACATCTTAGATTACATTGTTTGGATAGAAAATCAACTTCAATTTGATTTTCCCTGGCCACCATCTCTTTACTAGGCTCCTGCATTTTGGATGCAATCCTTTTACATCACAAAAGGGTGGAATTCCTGCATTACAAGGGGACCCACCTCAGAAAAATATGAGAAGTCCCAGCATGCCCTCTCTCTCTCTCTCTCTTCTCCTTCGTTAGTGATCGGTAAATCATGATAGTATTTTGGCAATATTGCAGATTATAAAACTCTATTTTATTCATTTTCTCAAACAACCTATAATATTTTCTAAGCACAATAATTTTATATTATCAATTATCTTTTATATAAAATACTAACTTTTTATATAATTTAATTTTATTTTATAATCTAATAATACTTGAATCAACCACGTCGAGAGTTCTCAATGGAGAAGTCCCAGAGACCTGGCGATCCTCATCTGCGTCCACCTGCTACCAACGCCACAGACCTCTTGCATCCTTCCGTGACTTCCGGTGACCATGAACCTCCACAGTTTTGCCACCGTAGACACCCACGGCCCGCCATTACCTCCACCGGTAAGCCCCGATCCTCGAGCAGCTTTTGTTTCCCCCTGAACCGAGCACAGTCCACCTCTCAGCTCTGACCATTAGCCGTCTTCATTTCTCCAACGGCTGCTCATCCCAGTACTTCATTCCTGGCTGTCGAGCCCTGTTTCGCGTCGGGTCTGGACTCTGACTGCCATAGCCGGACCAAGCTTGTCCCTTATGATCGAACCTGAGCCTTCCTGCCTGAGCTTCTAGTTACCAAGACAAGCCGCCCCGAGTATCCCGCTTACCCGTCGTTGAACTGCGATCTCCTCTTCTCCTAACTAATCTGACCATGATTCGACGAATCGGAGCCATCTCCGCCGTCCTTGGCTCCCTTCAACCTAATTTTAACTGCTGGTTGGTATAGGTGAGATTCGACACTTGTAGATAGTGTTTTCTTACATTGATGTTCCTGCTAGTATCGGTTTGCTTTCTACTGTTCTGTTCGACCCACTGCTGAGCTCTGTGACATTCATGCTTTACTGTGGTGTGTTATTTCTATATCCTTGGGATTAAATGATTTCTTCGCGCTTGTGAGAGTTTAATTGCTTTCAGTTGTTCTGTTCAACTGGTTGCTGCATGCCTTTGGGATTAAGCATTTTCTTCAAGCTGAATTGTTTTCCTTAACATTTACGGGGTGAGATTCGTGATAGCATTTTGCTCTTTTATCTAGTTTTCCATCACCAAATGTTACCTGCTCTATGAATATTCAATGTTGCTATTTGAAACATTATTCAATGTTGCTATTTGAATCATTAACCTCAGAGGTAGTCGATGTGCCATTAAATTAAACTTTGCATGATAATTGTCCTTGATGATGATTCATGGCCTGGAAGGCTCTCTGGAACTGAACTGTTTTCTGCAATAAGTGGACAAGGCGGGAATAACCTGCTTCAATTTCCCCCATTGATGTTGGGGCTCATGTTGGCTGCTGATTTTAATGATGGGCTGAGTTATCTGAGCTTTGGAATGAGTCATTAGATTGGATTTGTGTGATTGTGTTGAGGAAAGTTGGTTTATTGATTGTGGAAAAGATCAGCTGTGGTGGTGAATGCTTTTACTCGTCTTTCCTTCATTTTGATGAAGATTTCGATAGGAAAACAGCTGATTTAGTCTCCGTGGTTGCTACTGCTTCTTTGCTCAGTATATCCAAATAAAACTTTTGAGTAACAACAACCAAGTGATTCCCAAAGACCGTCATTTAGGGGAGAATTTTCACAGAAATCCTTCCTATGATTTTTCCTATCTTGCCATTATACAATGATATTTGGAACTGAGTTCAGCAAATCACTCAATGAAGCATCGTCATTTTCTCATTGACTCTTCTTCCAACCATACCTCTTAACTCGAACTCTCTCACCCCTAAAATGAACGTACTTGTATTTTGACAAGTGCCTTTTCAAAACCATCTTTTGTTTCTCTTCCTGTCCAAGCTTCTGGAAGCCACGTGCCACTCTCCTTACGGTGTCTTCGTCGGCCCTCACACCCAACTCCTCCATGTCTGCAAAGACCTACAGGAGACATTCTAATTGAAAGTCAATTTCTAATACAACCAGAGAGTTGATTATCGCAGACAAAATAGGTTTCCAGAGCAACACGAACATCATAATGGCTGGGAAAAAGAAGCAAGGCTTTATCAAATATATAAAAATTGCGTAACTCATTTAAAACTCAGAAGTACACAGTGAAAAAACTACTGGTCAAAATAAGAACGAAGTAGTTTGCCAACACAACCACTCGAAGGTAGGAAATTCTACATTATCCAAATTTAAAACTTCAACAAGAAACATGCAAGAGACAAAACAGATGGATGATTAAATAGAAGCACCTCTATGATCTTGTCAGGCATGTCATGATGGTCATATAGAGAGATCATCCTAGAGAATAGCTGTTTCGATATGGAACGAGTGTGAGTGTGCAGGATCATGTTCCACAAAGACTCGGCTTCATCTACCCTCTGATCCATATCAAACGCCAAAAGAAGGGTTTCATATGTCCCCATTGTCGCTCCTTGACCTTTGCTCAACATCCACTTTGACACCTAGAAGCAATAAAATGGACCATGACCAAATCTGCCAAAAATATCTGACATTGGCACTCAGTGAAAATAACCAATTCAACATAATTGCTTTCACTCATCAGTTTCAAAACAGAACAGGTCTGGCAGGTCAAATTAGGTTTCTTTAGAACTAGACTAGCCAGGCTCTTCAAGAAATTAAATCTGCAACTAAACCCATCGACCAGTTCGATGCTTGTTTTTAGCTAAATCCCTTTCAATAAATTTAATTAAGCACAATTCTTGAAATTTGTATAACTCTTTAGATCAGGATATTTTATTGAAACTCTAGTAGATTGATTACTCGTCCAGCTCTAAAATCTATGCCATCTCAGTTAATCAGATTGATAAAATAAAGCAGATGATTACATGGAAAACAATAATGATTGGGAGTTTATGAGAAGGATATAACGCGCATTTGCTCATCCCATTTATAGTTGGTTTTTTATCACAAGTTGTTCATGAAGGAACCAAAATATGCAACTACATGCAGGAACAAGTTTGGTATCTAAGAAGCAGCCTGCAAATCGTACTTGAATTACACGTGTCCATTGTCTTCGCCTCCTTAAGATCTTCAAAGCCTTTGAAGCAGCGACCAAGGGAAATTCTGTTTCCCAAGCCGTCCATTTATCTAGTGCTCCATAAACAGCTTCTTTCTCATTAGGAAGGTCACAAAGCTGCCATAAAGAAATTTGCTGTGATCATATCATAAAAGTGTTCAAAAGGAGAAACTTAAGTAAAAACACGATAAATCTCAATCAGCTCAAAAATGAAAAGAAATTCTTACAATGCTCAGGAGACTCAGTGCCTTGTGACCAGATCCAGCTGAGTCTCTTTTCTGCCACGCATGGTGCTCCCGTTTCCCCGTCTTCTTCACCATTTTCCTGCATTTCACACAATAAGTTTAGTTCAGGCAGCTCCAGGAAAACAGTAAAATTATTACAAGGATGACTTCTCTGGGAAAAAAGGTCATAACATTTGGTGAAAATTAATAACTGAAAAAATACAGAAGAATAATATTGGGACGATAACGGAACACAAAGCAAATGGCTTACTCTTTAACAGTACTAGTAACAAGTAATGATTTCTGACTTTCTTTGTGGAAGCACCTTAGGCTTGAGGCATTGATTTTCTGCACAGTATAAAAAGAATTTCAGATTGTTCAATTGTATGTAAAGGACTACGTACTCTGTTAAATTTCTTTTTCATACCCTGGCTCTAAATACAGAAAAAATAGTAGAATTCTGAGGAACAAATAGACTGGATCTCTGGAATCCAGATGTCTCTGGGTTTGCAACTCCATTGCACAATACCTAAAGTGCAAAGCAAGAAATACAATGTTAAAGACAGCAAGATAATCAGATGGCATCTCAACTTCACTAAAGAAAATCACCTGATTCATTGCCACAGACAGGCCAATTGTAACAGGTAAAGTGATTGTTGCAGATAAGCACGGACTTCTCTACGTCAGCCCTAAACAATAAGATAAGGTGGGTCTAATGCTTTCTCTAAGAACACAATTTTCAAATGTTTCAGTTCCCTTCGACTTTCCTGTCGCTTCCTTCTCAGTCTACTTCCTGTAGTATTCATTGTAGAATTAGGTACTACTATACTAGGAGAAACAAAGGCGCATGCTCCAGAAAAAATTGAAGTGCCTTTTCTTCTCTTAGTCCGTAGTTCCAAAGTAAAAGCACAAAACGGCAAAATTTGGCACCAAAACATGCATCTGCAAGCTAAACTTTAACCTGTCCATAACCCATGTTCTTAAAGTTGAAAATTTGGCCCACTGATATGCTTAGGTCCGAGGCCCTGCTGATTTCTGCATCCTAGACATACTCGGCTAATGCTCAAGCAGATACACTGCAATCAGTCACACACAATAGCACATCTTACTAGTCACCATACCATAACCAAAACGTAAGCTCAACAAGAAATTTCTCTTCCCGGAGCAAATAAGTACATCAAACCACAATCTCAATAGACAGAAAAATTAATCTAAGGAACTCTATAGCAGCCGAACTAATAATCTCTTCATAAAAAAAAAATAATAATAATCTGATTCCAACGGATCAAAAACAGCAGCAGACACTAACCCTAATTTACTATTGATATATTTTTGCAGCTAGTGAGAGCATCATTAACTATCTAACTTGAACCTAAAAAAGACAAGTGGGTCATGTAGATCGCAGTGAAGAAACAGCATCGCTCTCCTCGGTGGTCTTAGGCTTAAGGCTTCTCAAACCTATTCTCGTGCAGCTTCAGCGTAGCCCCTTTGTCGGAAGTGGAAATGTTCTGAACTGGGTGGCCTTAAAGGCTATAGGCATACACAAGGCCTATCTTGGGACTTTAACCGTGTGTTGGCACTAATCGTTTAAGTACTAATCCTAAGGTCAATCAAAAACTTACTATTTTCCTAAGGGAGCATGTTACTAACCACTTAGGTCATTATTTTATCGGTCTTGAACCAAAGTTTGAGCCTGGGGGTATTCTTAAGTTCGAAAGGCTAGCAGGTCAATAGAAACGCCCGAGGTCAGTACTCATCCCTAATTCCAAGTTATTTGTTTGCTTGCACACTTTAACTTGTTCAATTGTTTCCCCAAATAAATGGTTGAAAATCAAAATCAAATGCCACTATTTGTCCTACTCTACATGTAGAAAGTAAAGGATTCCACTATTATAGTGATTACGTGTACTCACCTCCTTCTCTCACACTACCCGCCCATTACAATAATGCACCCAAATACATTGAAATTCTCAACCTCACCTGGAGAATTTTTCTACAAAATTCCACGATGAGAGGCAAGTATCAGACTACTGAGTGAAATGTCTAATGTTGAGGGACTAAGGCTCTAAGTACCTAAAATGAGGGACTATTACATAAAAATGTCTTGAATGATGGGCTAATATGTAGAATGTCCTAAAATGAATCACTAATATGCAAAATGTTGTGGACTAAAATGCAAGTTGCCTAATAGGAGGACTAGAATGCAAAACTCATAAGATATGGAACTAAAATGCAAGACCCATAAGCTCATGAAACTAAGTCCTAAGGACCCAACTCATCATCAGAGTTTTCATAACTTCGTCTTGCTCATTCTTGATGTATCAACCGAAAGTTTGAAAGAGAAAGAACCCTAGGAATAAGCATGATTAACATAGTTCATTCATGATCAGATCCAAACTCAAAAAGACATGAATGATTCAATCACAATCAAACCACGTCACCTCAAACAAGATATAAATAAGCTAGGGTTCAATATGATTCAATCATAATTGATAATAAACTCATCTCAACCAAAAAAAGAACGAATTCATTATTCAATCAAGAAAACCTTTAGACCCTCTTTTAGCTCATTAATTCTCTCTGAACTCAACCAACCCCAAACCCATCAATTATCCTTAACCTCATGATTCATAAATACAAGCCCTCATCCACTTACCCATCTTCAAGACAATGATCAGTGAGCCAAAAAATAAAGAATGAATGCCAAGATAAAAATGTTTAATATTATGCCTTTTCTTCTGACAACTTGACATTGCATAAGACTTAAAGCTACTTAGAACTCATTATGAATTTAAGATTTAACCTCAAAAGAACAAAAAATAACCTTGAATCGTATGGTTACCATGACCTGAGGTGTCTCATCTTCATTCGTAAACGAAAGACATTCATCTATCATTCGTTCATACCAATGAAACAACCTTTTTTAGTGAACCCACAATCAGAGGAAACAAGAGAAAAACCCAAAAGCTATAAATCAGCCCCTTAATATTTTCTATTCAGATATGTCGAGAAGCACGCACAGAAACTGAAACCAGAGATAATGGGTGCAAAGACAAAAAGGGGAGCATCAATCGAACCTCACCAAGCCGCAGCAAATGGATAGAAACTCACAGTTTCCCTCTCATTTTAACCCGCAAAGCAACAAGACATCGAGGCCCATGGAGGTTAGCATAAATGGAGCGACGGGCAAATGCAAACCACCAAACAAAACAGCCTCCAATCTCAGCAAATACTAGCCAAATAAACACGGCCGTCTAAATAAGTTCAATAACTCAACACAATGGCAATCCAACTCAACGATAAGCTAAAGCTGTGCAAAAGGTGTTATAGCAGGTCAGAAATGTCCTCACTAAACTTTAACCCATTGAAGACTCACACCAACAGAGGCGCCAATCCAAGAGAAAGGGCAAACAATAAAACATATGACTGAACTCTCCGTGAAGCAATTAGAATACCCAAAAGAAGTAAATCGGGAGCCAAGAATGATCTGCGACTATGTCCTAGGACTTGAATACAAGAATAAGACCAAGATATTCAGTTATCTCAAAACCAAGTAACGCAAGAATCAAGTCATCAGCAAGGAGGCAGACAGCAGCCCGACAGTCTGATCAACGATTCATCAATGTCATTAAAGATGCAGATGCCCACAACAACACACTCAGTCTCAACAGGAGCATTCATCAGCAAATTATTGCAATAAGGACTAAAAATTCGAGCAGCAGGGTGATCAGAAACCAACATGGATTAAATAACCAACTTACACTAACAAGAAGCAACATTCATGGGAAGGACTCAAGTAAGGCTCTAGCAAAGCCAACTGGTGAACAAAACACTACCTATGGCCACTCTAACCTCTATAGTGAACCAACGTCAATCGCGCAGCAACATGTCAGACAAACATCAATAATTCAGACAACTTCCTTGACTGCGACAAACAGACAAGAATTAGCCAGGTATGTCCTTAACGCACCTCAGAAGTTCAAACCTCCCATAAACAGATAAAACAGAAATAATTTAATCGGGCTGTAGCAGAGCACAACACAGAAACGTCTCCCACAAGTCGCTGCAACACGGGACACCGAAATAGATTGAGTGAACAGCCAGATTTCTCCAGCATTCCACAGAATATAGCGTGACCAGTAGCAAGTTGTAACCAACGGGAAAGAACATCACAATTGGGCAAGCAGACTTCAGCCAGAAAAAAAAAAAAAAAAGCGCGAGAAGTGAGCCGAGACTACCTGACTTACCAACGACTCTGGACAGTAGCAGTTGGAGCACTGTGGCACGGGACCCGCGTGCTGGGTATGACAAAGGCTCAATCAGAGCCTGCCTGTGATGAATCGAAAGGCAGACTAGTCTCAATGCTCACGAGGACAGGGCAAAAACCGAACTGGTCATTGAGCTCGGTGACGGTGGCTCAGGTGTAGTGGGCGGTCGGGAGGACCTGCCGAGGATCGGATGGGTGGAATTCAGCGGAGGTGCCCAGCAGAGCTCGGAATCGGCACTCGGGAGGCTCAGTTATGGAGGCTGATGGTGATCGGTGGTGAAGTGAGTAGCAGGTCGTCGCTGGCGTGCCGGTGGAGAGCCTGGCCGGAACTGATGTCGATGGTTGGCTGGCTGAGGAAGGAGCTCGGGCTGTCAATGGCAAACGGATTCGGGCAGAGAGGGCTCGGATCGGGAACTGAGGGCTCCTGGCCAGAACGGCTAGGAAGCGGCTGTGAGGCCAGATAAGAGGTCGGCTCTGTGCTCTTCTGTGGTGGCTTTGACCGGGGGAGGCCCGGGGTCTTGGGCGAGACAGTGATGGCCGTGCTTGACGGGATGCGGTCTCGGTGGCCGGGCGTGGTGGTGCTCGACGATGGCTGCCCTCCGTTCTGCCAAGGAAGAAGAAGGCCCCTGCCCCAAGCCGAGCCCCTCCCCTCCTTCGCCGAAGCGCCCCTGCTCTGCTGAGCCCTTCCTCGTGAGCTGCTGCTGCCGAGGCTCGGGGTCTTATCCGACGGTTTCTTCCCTTCTTCGCTGCTGAGACTCCCCTTTTTTTTAATACTTTTTTGGGTTCTTCTTTTCAGGGATTGTGCAGCTATTGTCCCTTGAAATCCTAACTTTTTAATCTTACAGAGCTTTCATTCAGTGTATTTTTTATTTTTATTTTCGTACTAAAATTAACTCAGTTAAAATTCATTTGAAAGAAAAAATTCAGAAAAAGATCGTTAAATATACCTTATATAATTTTTCAAATCCGTCCAGTTTCGTCCAGTCCCCCAGCTCCCCAAGATTCAAAATTCATTTTGCTTGAGCTCATGCTTAGTTTGTCAATGTTATATTCTATTTTTTCTTCAATCTTTAATAAATTGAGAATCAAATAATGCTAGTGTTGCTCAATTTGGACTTTTAGTAATTAGTTATGATTTATTAAATAAAACTGATACTGATTGAATGAATTTAATAGAATCGGTTAATTTTTCTTGAAAACATCATATGTGCTTCTTTGGATCAAATCTTGGGGTCCACAATATGTCGAATCTAAGCTAGTTTGCCGCTTTTCACAATGATTCCAAATTTACTCTATAATGAATCTAATTGGATCATCGATTTTACTCTTAAACATAGTATTAAATTGAGTATGGACACATGCTAGCTCAATTTTTTCAAGGTCTAGGTCCGGATAATTTTTAAGCCAAAACGAGGTGTCTACACCCTTAGAGCTAAACTCTGCTACAGTATTTCCAGGTGTAGTGAGTTGCATTCAAATGGGCTCAAATTCGCGCGGCTTAATCTTTAACTTTGAAGCCTTTTGGGACTAATTTTGGGTTGTATAAAGGCCGAAACAGGGGTTTTATGTTGGTCTTTTGGCGATGTGAGGAGTAGTTGAGCAGAGAATAAGAGGAGGCATAGTTGGAAATTCCAATGGGTAGCCAGGTAGAGAGTGCTGAGCAAGGAAAGGCAATTGTCACTAGCCGAAGAGAGGTTGTGGGTGTTGTGCTTGCATTGAGAGAAAGAGTCAAAAGGATGCAAATAGGGACGGTCGCTAGGCTTGAGATATATTTGGAGAGGTAGTGGGGGCGGCAGATTTAGAGGCAAATGGAGAGCCTGAAGGAGACGTGGAAAGTTCTATTGATATTATAATTTATATGATTTATTTGCCCATTCTTGACTTAGATATTCAAATTTTAAGCCACTTTTCATATAATTAGAGGATAATTGCATATTATTGTAAGTGTGGAGTCAAATATTGTGTTTAAGAATATTTAGTCTGAAAAAAATATTGCTTGAAGTTGCTTTATGTGCAGGAAATCGCAGAAATATCGAGCAATCTTTTGGAAGAGCTCAAGCACAATTGAGAACAAAGAAAAGAGATTGCGGTCCACAGAGAGAGTTAGCGTGAAGAAGACTTAGACCGTGGTCACTGGGCATACCCAAGCGATATGCGGTTTCAAAAGAGGAAACTACCTATTCTTGGTTCCAACAACTCAGGAAAGACTCCAACTATCTCCCCATAATATTTACAGCAATTATTAGTCTGAGTAGAAAGAGGAAAGTGAACAAAGACTTAGAAAATTTGGTTGCAATATTTTTGTGAAGATTTGAAGATCAAATATATCTTGATAGATTCTATATCATTCACTACATACAGGGCATCAAATCAAATTCCAAGAGGATGTTTTTCTACACTTCATTCAGCATATAGAGTCGTGTTCAAGAGCAGAGGAAGGTAGTAGACTTGGAGCAAGAGGAAGGATTCGAGCCTGAAGATCATGGACGCTTGATCTAAAGATTCGGCTCACCCATTATTTAGAGTTTTTCCTATACCTTTTCTTCTTGTTCGTCATGATATTGTCCTAATTTTTTACTCTTGTACTTTCTTTAATCATGTATCTAGGGGATCAATGGAACATTTTCGATGTTTTAAGTAAAGTCTTTTTCTCTCATACGTATGATTCTACCGAAGTACGTCTCCTAGGTGTTATTTATGCATATTTCATTCTTAATACTTTCTTTTGGACTGGTCACCCAAGAGATTGAACTTGAGACGGAGAGGAGCCTCGAGAGAGAGAATCAAAACCACGCTAGAAATTGCATAGTCTAGGTTAATTTATGCCGATAAGTAAAATTATTCATGCAAGTGCGTCGAGAGATGGTAACCACCCTAGATAGTTGATTAGGGTTGGTTTATTGACCTTTCAACATTAATCACTTAGAGATAAAGTGGATTAGTGTCTTCCACTTATCCACTTAGATACATTCTTATGATATCGAGAGGTGCATATGATGGTAGTGGAAAAACCTTAGAACCCTAGGTTAATAACATGATAGAATTAATTGTGTGAGAGAATGATTATGTTTAAGATCAGAATCAGTGAAGTTGTGAATCCTAGGAGCTTTTCAATATATGGATTTTTGTTTACTTATTTGCTGATTTAATTACTTGCATTCTACGTCAATTACTTGATTTACTTAACTTGGAATTAATTGTGCTAATTTTAGTGATTAGTCGATGAGTTCTCATGGGAATTATACTCTATTCACTGAGTATTACTTGACTGTGACAAGCACACTTGCGTGCATTCTTAATTTTGAAATAAGTTTTTTATGTCGTTGCTGGAGATTCTTTTTCTACTTACCTAATACTAAGCAATTGTTCTTCGACCAAGTTTTTCTTCTTCTTTTCATTTGTTTCTCTTGTTCTTTGTTTTGGGAGAAACCTTTTCCTTGCATGCATAGGAGGAACCGAGGAGAGCTACTCGAATTTGATCCAATGATTGAACGCAGTCTACTTCAAAGACTAAGAGAGTGAAGGCAACTTGAAGAAGCCATGGAGGACAGAAAAGGAGGTGAGTTGATGCCATAGAACCAGCATCGGAAGACGATCAAAGAATATGCAGAACCCTAATTTCAGAATCAATCAGGCATAGTTCTTCCACCGGTGCAAGCTAAGTCATGGTTGCTACAATAGGGTGTCAACTGAGTACATTAGAATGTCTCTCTTCTCCTTTTCTTTGAGGCACAAGGCTAAGTCATGGCCGCTATCATTCCCACCAAGCACTCTCAACACATGAGAGGCAATAACTAAACAGTTCTTGGCCCAATACTTCCCGCCTTCCAAAACAATGAAGCTAAAGAACGACACCATCACTTTCAAATAGTAGCCAATGGAATCTTTTTGTGAAGCATGGGAGCGATTTAAGGAGCTACAATCAGCGTGCTCCCACCATGACATTGAGATCTGGACATTGGTATAAATATTTTATAATAGTTTATTAGAAAATTGTCGTTCTTCTCTTAATGCTACTGCAGGTGGTTCGATCATGAACAAATACCCCAAGGAAGCCTATGAATTGATAGGGGAGATGGCATGTAATGGCTATCAATGGCCATCCGAAAGGACGACCAGACGAGGAACCATAGGAATACATTCAGTAGATGCCGTGCAACTATGTTGGAGAAATCATCCA
Source organism: Lagerstroemia speciosa (assembly GCA_037672795.1). Classification (NCBI taxonomy): domain Eukaryota; kingdom Viridiplantae; phylum Streptophyta; class Magnoliopsida; order Myrtales; family Lythraceae; genus Lagerstroemia; species Lagerstroemia speciosa. The sequence goes on from CM075298.1 coordinate 356,871, forward strand.
AACTTCTCCTATGCCATCAACAACAATGTGGTCAATCCACCATCAGGGTTCCAATCAATTTAGAAGCAATAACCTTCGGCTTTGGACCGCATAATGAGATTAGAAGACACTCTTATTAAATTTATGCAATCTTCTCAAGAGACGCATGCCATGATGTAATCAAATTCTAATCAAATTGTTATCTTGCAATCACAAAAGCAATATGGAGACTCAAATGGGACAATTGGCTCAGCCGATTAACTCTCGACCTAACGGAGCACTCTTGAGTGACATGGAGATCAATCCCAGGGGTGAAGGAAAGGAATAAGTCAAAGCCATCACACTTCGGAGCGTGCTTTAGTAGATCCGATTCGAGTTTTGAACGATCCAATTATGAGGGCACGAACCAAGAAGTTCAAATATCTTAATTGGTTGATCTAACAAATGTTTACTCAAGCAAATTCATTGAAGCATGTTGAAGCAAGTCCACATGTGCCATCAACTTGCACTAATTTGATTCAAGTTCTAGAAGATTCAAGTCAAAATAATATGGTGCTACGACAAGAGAATCAAGAGATTAAGGAAAGTAATTTGCAAGCTTTGGGCTCAATATCAGCACCCAAGTTGCACTATTGCTTTTCTAAGTTGTTATATTACTTTTGTTTAACTATTTAAGTCCTTGATAAAAAAAAAAAACTATTTAAGTCAGAAGATATAGTGATATTTCACTCTTTCCTATAGAGTAATTAGAATATTTTGCTTTTCTATAGTTCTATATTACATAAAGGTCAATTTGGCAACGCAATATTTGTATATCTTTTAATCTTAGCCTATTTAAAGACTTGGGTAGGGAGCTGGACGAATTTCAGACTTTTTGATTGACACAATACATATTTTTTATGAATTTGAGTGAGGAATTTGTTCTTCTTAGTTCTTGAGAAGATTCTGGAACCTATCAAGATTTCTTGTAGCATTCTACAACCGAACTTATCACTTTGATCCTGAGGTGTGTCGTCCTCTTCATTCCGTAGTTTTAGTTCTTATCTCCCTGGGTAACGAGTCAAAACTTGCCTTTCGAAACTTATTCTTTGCAGATCTTGGGATTCTAATTCATATATTATTATCAAGTTTTACCACATATTGGTAAGGTTAACATTAATGTATGTATGCAACCATCATACAACACCCTTCTATCTTATTGCCATGGGGTTCCTAATCGCAAATGACAAGCATCCATAAGGGCAGCATCATACCAAAATTCATCTTTATAATTCTTGCAAATAGAGAAAGAAACCAAACATCTTTTAGTTAATTTAATTTCATTTCCATTTTGCAACCAACAAAATTGATAAGGATTTGGTTGAGGGACAGTCTCCAACTTGAGCTTATGCATTATTTCCACTAATACCACGTTCTCAAAACTTCCACTATCAATGATAACCAAGCAAACCTTGCCATGGGTAGTGCATTTGGTGTGAAATATGTTCTTTCTCAACCCACTCTCATCCTTAGCCACATATGATACTTTTAAGCTGTGTTGGACCACAATAGACATATCATGATTTGCATAATCAAGTGTCATCTCATCATTGGCTTCATTTTCCTCATCATCAACATAATCTTCTATAGGTGTAACAATCTCCTATTTGAACAATCTGAAGCAATATGACCAAAACCAAGATATTCGAAGCATTTGTTTCCATTGGAGGAAGAAGAGCTCAACTTTTGCTTGCTACCAGAAATCCCTTCACTCTTCTCTTACTCCTTTAAAACCACTTTGATTTGGGAAGTATGCTTGGCATTTGCTTCTTTCACATAGCTATCCTTTGAGACATACCTTAAAGCCTTCTCGAGCTTTAGTTGCTCTTCTACCTTCAAGGCAAGCTTGTTCACATTATTTAGCGTGGAGTTGAACCACCTTAGCAATCTTATATTTCATATCAACAAGGTATCTTATGATGGTTTGCTCCTCTGGTTCCACCAACTTGCCCTTTTAGCACGAGATTATCAAACTCAATTGTGTACTCTTCCAAACTAAGATCTTTTTGCTTGAAGTCATGGATCTTTAGCACTTCAATTATCTCACCTTTCTCTTGAAGACTTTTATTGCTGGAGTTGCAACATTAGGGATTCAATATCATCTTGAAGACCTTGACCTTCAACAACATCATTCCCATTTCGTCTTGCCATGAGATCTAGCCTTCAAATCTGACACCAAATTGATACCGTGAGCAAGAAATGGGTGGAAGAAGGATGAAAAGGTATTGGATGGAAGAATAACAACTGAATAAAAAGGTCACCACCAAGCTTAAATTCACAAAGGGATACAAAGATCACCACCCAGAGGAATTGAAAGTACAGATATAGACCCATCACTCAACACACTCAAATGAAATCCAAGAGATACAGAGACAAGGAGAGGAAACTCAAAGAGTTTTGTGGTTACAGTATCTAAGTCTGACTCTCCAAATGAGAAGAAAATATCCCAAATGAATAATGTGTCCATGAAACAAACCTCCATGATTATGTTGGATGAATTTTGGGTTATAACTACCACCAATCTTCATTAGCTGCTCTTTTTTTGCCAAGGAGATTAGCTGGCACCAATTCAACTTGCTCACCAACCCACCAATCTTCCATAAATACTTGTTTGAATAAATTTGCTTGCACCCCTATGTCACAACTGCAATCTATAACCACTGTCCAAGAAGGTAGCAACAAGGGCATGCATCTCTGGCATCCTAGAAAAGTAACCACAACCCTCAACAGCCCAAGGAAGCCAAAGGGAATTTATTGAATCAGAACCGAACCTATCCACCTCTTATTTTCCCCCAAAAAGCTCAAAAAGAGAAAACCAACCAACAATTTTGTAAGTTCTTGGAAGTTTTTAAGAAATTTCATATTAACATTCCCTTTCCTAAAGCTCTTGAATAGATGCCAAACAACATTAAGTTCATGAAAGAAATCGTCTCGAAAAAGTGTAGGCTTGGCAATCATGAGACCTTAGCTTTAATTGAGTGCAGTAAAATCTTATAATGTAAGTTGCCTCAAAAGTTAAAAGATCTAGGTAGTTTCATTCTCCATTGCTCTATAGGTGAAGACTTTGAAGATAAGGCACTATGTGGTCTTGGTGTGCATATTAATTTGATGCCTTATTCATTTTTTAGAGTTCTAGGATTAAGAGAGGTGAAAGCTAAGCCTTTTACTCTTCAATTTGCGAATCGATCAATAGCATTTGCTCATGGAGTAATTGAGGATGTTCTTGTGAAATTTGATGAGTGTATGTTTCCAGTTGATTTTGTTGTTCTTGACTATAAGGAGGATCAGACCATTCCTATTATTCTTGAATGACATTTCTTGGCTACAGGTCGTGCTATGATAGTTGTGGAGTAGGGAGGGCTCACAATGAGGGTTGATAAGGACAGACGACTTTTAAAGTACTTTGTTCTACGGAACCAATGCCTAATGAATATTTCTCCATTGATGTCATTGTTAGGTATACTAATCATAACTTACAAGAGGGTCAAAGTAAGGATGCACACGAAGTGGATCAAGATGGTGATCAACCTAGTGATGATTAGCAACATATAAACATGAAATCGGTGGAGCTAACTTCAAGTGAGCGGAAGAAGTTGGCTAAGCTTAAGGAAACCACCTGATCTAGAACAAGCATTTGTGACAAGGAGAGAACATGTTAAAGAGACTATGGTGGGAGAATTTCAACCTGGTCATTGGTTCTTTATCATGATCTTCTATTTAAATTCTTTCTTGGAAAACCCAAGTCATAATGGTCGGGACCATTCCAAGTGATACAAGTATTGCCATATGATACAGTCTAACTAATGAATAAAAAGACTAAGGAAAAATTGAAGTTGAATAAATATTGTTTGAAGGATTATAAAGGGGACCCCATCAATTGGAAGGAGTCCACCACTCAAGGAGAAGGAGGATGACGAGATTGAAAGTCAAGTAAAGGACTCTAAAAGTGGCGCTTCTTGGGAGGCAACCAAGATCAGAATAAGTTTTCTACTCTTCCTTTTCTTTTATGCATTTAATTTAATTTCTTGCATCATTTACTTGTTTTAGTTGTTTTTTATTGCATTTAGGAAACATGAATCGGACTTAGGAAGCAAGAATCCAAAGATTTCATGGACGGAGACACAGGGAAAAGAGATCGCCATCTATTGAGGCGACCCCATTACAGAGACGAAACCTAACTATTAGACTGATGCAAACCTAATCAATTAACATAGGAGTGCAAGCAAATTTATTCAAACAAGTATTTATAGAAGATTGGTGGGCTGGTGAGCAAGTTCAACTAGTGCCAACTAATCTGCTAAGCAAAGAAAGAGCAATTAATGAAGATTGATACCAGCTATGACCCTAAATTCATCCAACACATACATGGTGCGTTGTTTTATGCACTTATTATTTATTTGGGTGTTTTCGTCTCATTTAAGTCAGACCTGGATATTGTAACCACAGAACTCTTTGAGTTTCCTTTCTTTGTCTTTGTATCTCTTGGTTTTCAGTTGAGAGTGGTGAGTCACAATCGGCTATCCGTGCTTTCAATTCCTTAGGGTGGTGATCATTGTTTCCCTTTGTGAATTTAAGCTTGATGGTGACCTATTATCCACTTGTTATTCTTCCATCCAATCCATTTTTATCTTTCTTTCATTCGATTCTTTGATGATTTGTTCTTTAGAAAGGTATTAGGTTGCATGGCATGACTAAAACCATTATTTCTAATAGGGATGCAAAGTTTTTGAGCTACTTTTGGAAGGCTTTGTGGGAAAAGTCGGGAACTCAATTATTGTTTTCTACTGCTTGTCATCCTCAAACTGATGGACAAACTGAAGTTGTCAATTGAACTTTGTCCTTTTTACTCCGTGTTGTCATTAGAAAGAATTTGAAAACATAGGAGGGTTTTTTATTGCATGTTGAATTTGCTTAGAAGCATACATTCTGCAACTCAGTTTTCGCCATTTTATAGATTCAATCCATTGTCACCATTGGATTTGATTCCTTTACCTTTGAGTGAACATGCAAACTTAGATGGTAAGAATAAGGCTGAATTCCTGAAGCAAATTCATGAACAAACATGGTTGAATATTTGAGAGAAAGACCCAACAATATATTCATCAAGCCAATAATAGGCACAAAAAGGTAGTGTTTAAACCGGGAGATTGGGTCTAGTTGCACATGCAGAAATAGCGATTTCCAGAGAAATGACGTTCTAAACTCCTACCTCAGGGTGACAGACTATTTCAAGTAGTGGAGCGCATCAGTAATAATGCCTACAAGCTTGATTTACTGGGTGAGTACATACTATTTTTAATGTTGGTGATTTGTCTCCTTTTAATGTAGGTGATGATTTGAGGGCAAATCCTTCTCAAGAGGGGGAGAATGATGCACATCAGGGAGCCTATCACGGTCGCAAGGCTGAAGATGCAAGGGATTATTTGTCACTTCCAAATGGTTCGATTATAGGACTTCCACCAAAGCGTTTCAAGGAAGCGCTAAATGGACTAATTGAAGAGTATTGAGCTGATTATGGAAAATGAGAAACCAAGATAAACCCAACTGCAAATCAAAACTCAATCCATGTGATAGGAATAGTTCAAAATGTTATACCATTTGCTTGACAGCTAGATTACACTTCTATACATCTATGTCTTCAAGGCCAAGAAATAGGTTGCCTGAGACGAGAAGTTGTTAGAAGAACATTATTAAGTATGGGGACTTGCTTATTTTGGGTTGTTGAGTAGTTTACATGTGTAATTCATGTATCAGTACTCTTAAATTCTTGCTCCCATTATGTAAGAGAGGGAGTTACGAATTTGTAGGGACCTTTGCTCGTTTTCAAATTATAAATATCATTGTGAGGATTTTATGCTACCTTGGTTCTTGAAAGAACTTTTAAACTTATCAAATTTATTTCGTGACATTTAAAATAGATCTTATAACGTCATCTATTATTATATGGGAGAAATGAAGTTAGCTGGTTTTACTTTTGAACTCCCCAAAATACCATTAATAAAGATTTTTTTACCAATAAAAAAGACAAATGGAATTAAAGTGGTAAAGTTACACATATAATTATAATTGCTCTCTTATTTTTAATTTTAAATGTCCTATTATTATATGGGAGAAATGGAGTTAGTTGGTTTCACTTTTGAACTCTCCAAAATACTATTGATAAAGATATTTTTTTACCAATAAAAAAGATAAACGGAATTAAAGTGATAAAATTACTCATATAACCATAACTACTCTCTTACTTTTACTTTTAATTGTATATATTACTTATTTTCTTATTATGCACTCTTTAAATATTAATTATCTAATACAAAATAATACTTAATTATTAAAAGTAAAAGTTTATAATTAACTATATAATGGATGACTCCTTGCATAGCACGAGTTTTTTTGTCATGGAATGAGCAACTGTATCAGTTGCCAAGTCAGCACGTCCCTTAAGTCGAATTACTATTTCATCCTGGACTTATTGGACCTTTTTCCTCATACGAGGAGGGGTACTTTTGTCTTTTCATTGTATAAACTACCCTTTTTACGCGTACCTTCCGGTGGTGGATTACTATTTTTAATTTAAAAAACGTGCAAATGGCGAATAAAAACAAACGATAAGAAGAAATGTCGTCTGCGGCCGGAAATAGAAAGAAAAATGCAAAAACCCTAGCACAGTGTCACCGGGGCGAAAAAACCAATCTTTTTCCCTCCCTCGTCTCACTCCTAAGACACCAAAGCCTGCGAGGGCGATAGGGAAGAGGAGGCGTCTTAGCCGCTCTCTTACTCTTTGTCGCCCTGTTTAGCTCCAGTGTATGGAGGTTGCTCCTACATGCTGATTTTATCAGATTCAACTTTCGCCTCTGCTGATTCTATCCTGGTAACCTTTTCCTACTTGAGCGCTAGATCGTTAGATTTCGGCTGTTAAGATGGTCTTCTTGCGTTTTCTGTTTGCTTTATTGTGTTTGAAGTGCTTGATCTGTGATATGCTGCTGAGAAAAGGTAACAAATGGTGAAAATCGTCGCGGTGCGCTTCAGTTGCTTTAGCAATTTTCTGTTATATTTCTGTAGATTTCTGTGCTCCTATTATTGGAGCTGTTCTCCAAATTTACTTAGGGAAATTTTCCGTTAATAACCATTTTCGTTTACAATTTTCACTTTTCCTGTCCTTCGGTGAATGACGTCCGAGAGTTTTTCTTGCCTGTGAGGTAGCCAATTTAGTTCTCTTGGTTCCAGTGAGATCTACTCATGAAGTCGATTTTTCTTGTGCTATTGTCATGAGTCTAGATTAACCATGTTCTTTAGAAAATTGTTTCTGGGTTTGGCTTGGTAGTGTCAGGAATTATAAATTTATGTCTGTGGTCATATTGGAGCCTCTAATAGACTACGGGAGTCAGGATAGACTTCCAAGAACATTATATTAGCGAGTCATCTTTGAACATCTATGGCTAGCTGGTTGCAGTTCTAGTTGAATACGTTCCTATGAGTGTACGTGCATGTTGAAATTTGAAGTTATATTATATTTTGTTTGAAGGTTGTTTTGTGGGAAACTTGATTACAGACGTCTTGGGGCACTGCATAATCTGGGCTGAGCGTTTCTTGAGTAAGGACTTATAAGTCAGACATGATGATAGCTACCAAGAGCATTACTCTGAAGAAGTTGAAGATTAAGATTGGGGGAAAACATCTTGAAACTGATTCACAAACATATAATTCTGACCAGCGGGCATCAATTTCTGATTGGAGATGTGTTGCTGTGAATGAAACTGGTCAGAGGGAGAGGGTTGGCAAGATATCTGCCATCAATGGATCAAAGCTTAGAATATCTCTGCCAGCTTCTAATAAGCGAGGACCATCTGAGCTGTTAGATTGTTCAAAGAAGAGGCTGAGAATGGACCGAGCTGCTACTCAGCAGTGCTTTTCCATGTTGAAGAAATTAATGCATCATGAATGTGGTTGGCCTTTCAATCAGCCGGTGGATCCTGTTGCATTGAATATACCAGATTACTTTTCAGTAATATCAGAACCCATGGACTTGGGGACAGTTAAATCAAAGCTGGAGAAGAATTTGTATCCTGGGATTGAAGAATTTTCAGCTGATGTCAGTTTGACTTTTTCTAATGCCATGCACTACAATCCACCTGGTAATGATGTCCATATAATGGCAGTTCGGTTGAGTAAAATATTTGAGTCTGGACGGAAAGCTTTTGAGGCAAAATGGAGTCATGGAACACCAAAACCTAAGTTGATTTCATCAGACAAACAACTTAAGGGTGGAAATTCAGTTGGACACAGTGATTCTAGGATGATTCCACCTGCTGGTTCTAAGAACACGGTGCCAAATGGAGAGGCTAAATTCAAAAGTGAAGCAGGAGCTACAAAAGTAAGTTGAGTCAACTGGATCTTCTAGATCAGCCATATGTATGCTTTACCATGATTTTTTTGGGGTCTTATCAGTGTTCTTAAAAGTAGACTAACCATTGGAAGTTGTTAGTAGGCTTGGTGAGGAAGGGTTTCTTTTGTTTCCTGATTATTCTGATAAATCTTCTGTTATTGTCCACTTGTAGGTGACAGCTTTAAAGGTGCTTCAGAGCAAATCAACAAGTATTATGGAAAAAGGTATAAAGTGGCAGAGTATGTTATCTGCTTTGTGACTCATACATGAGCAAATCATAAATGTGTCTTTCAGGCATTGTTAGTGACAGTAGTCTTGCCTGTCGGTCCAAATGTGATGTATGTAGTAGCACAAGCTACCAATTCGGCCAACTCAGTGACCAGATGCAAATAGTGCCAAGTGGTCAGTTCACCTACTGTCCGATTTTCTCTGTGTAGTTTGTTTGCACTTTCTTACCAATTCATGCATCAATTTTGCTTTATGCAGATTTGCCTTCTGAAATATCACCACGCACGGGTCAAGATCATGCATCTCATGTTGATTGTTCAAGAGAGGTATAAATAATTTTTCATTTGAATCTCATGAATGCTGATGTTCATCTTCTGTGATGACTATGTTAGTAATTTTCTCTTTAATCTCTAGTATTATGCAAAGAGGACACTTGCATCACATTTGGACAAGTCCAATGGAGGCATTGATGGTGCGTATTCATTTCTATTGCACATGGCATTGCTTCTTACATTTACTCGATTTTCTTAATTTGCTGCTGGTTGCAATTTGAAGGGCCAGGAAGTGCCATGGATGATGATGGTCCCTGTACCACTACAGCAGTTGTGGTTGCTGCAAGAGATGCCACGTGTGAAGATGGTTAGTGTATCTTCAGCTGCATTTTACCTGTCAAAGAGACAAACCCGCAAGAATCTTATGGTTTACGTTTTTGACTTCTATTTATGTGCTATTAGGTTGGGCTGCTCCTCTTCCTGATGTGCAGCTGTCGCCAAAAAAGGCACTTAGAGCTGCAATATTAAAGAGTCGCTTTGCTGCTACTATATTGAAGGCGCAACATAAGACGCTGCTTGATCAGGTATGTGCTTTCTTTTACGTGTGAACTAGCCCAAAAGCGGGGGTGACTTGCATTCGTAGTTATTTGTGTCAAGCGTAAGCTAAACATGTACAGTTGACTGGCAGGGTGATAAATCTGATCCTATCAAGCTGCATGAGGAGAAGAAAAGACTAGAAAGAAGACAGCTTGAAGGTGATCTACATTCCTTTTTTATGTCAGCATTATTTTATGCAATATTGCATTGTTCCTGTTGCGATTTAGAGGTATGAGGATTTTTCTAATGGTAGCTAACTGATCAATTTTTTTTCTTCTTCTTCTTTCCCCTTTATGGCGTCTTAACTGCCGCTCTATAATTGACCTTGTAATTGAAAAGGGTAACTTCCTACGCACTACTCACTGCTTGTTCAACTCCCTCCTATCATCTGTCTTTTTGGCTAAAAGAATCTATACTCAATACAGTTTCCTTGTGTAAAGTTTTATATGCCATTCCATAATGCTGGTGTATTGAGACACTGTGTTTGCATTGAGTCACTCTGCTAGTATGAGGAGATAATGAAAAACATTCTCAGTCTATCGACAGCTAGATCATATGAGATGCTGTGACAAAGGGGGGAAAAAAGATTGTGGGAGATGGATGTTCAGATAGATGATGTGATTTCTTTTCTGAGCATGCTTGTTGAGTTGCTGCAATTCAATGGCCTTGGATGATATTTGGAATTTTCACTGCTCGTGAACTTTTGTCTATGGATTGAGGTTTGTGATTTTAAGTCCTCTTACAGAAAAGGCAAGGATAGAAGCGCGAGTAAAAGCTGCAGAAGCAAGAGCGGAAGGTGAATCAAAGAAGCAAAGGGAGAGGGACAGGGAAGCTGCTCGGATTGCTCTTCAAAAGGTTTACTTTTTCTGGCTCAGTCGTATTCCCTAAACCTGTGTAAGTCGGTGAGTAAAATTCTAACGAATAATATATAATCTAATGATCTAGATGGAAAAAACCGTGGAACTCGGAGAGAACCTCCAGATTCTAAAGGAGCTTGAGATATTGAGTGGTGGTTCTTTGTCAGTTTATGTTCCGGAATCCGACGATGGCTCCGAGGTGCTTTCGGGAGGTTTTGATGGATCTCCAGGTAAGAATGCGTTGGAGCAGCTTGGCCTGTTTATGAAGGATGAATACATGGAGGATGATGAGGAGGAGGAGACTGTTTGCAATGGGGGAGAGGATGGAGAAATTATATTATGATTCCGTCATCTTTTATGCTGCAGATGAATTGGTTTCATCTCAGTTTTCATGTTCGATTGCTAGTCTCGTTAATTTATGAAGTGGTGGAAGAGATTGGGAGCTGTTTTCTTCCAAAAAACCATTAAAAAAAGGGGATAGAGGAAAAGGGTTGGAGCTGTAAATTAACACGTGGAAATACCTTACATATCTTACACTGAATGAAAGTGCAAAAAAAGGAATGCTTGTCGAAGTGTGGGACAGCTACTCTGGCTGAGATTTGGCCGTAAACAATGCTTTGGCAAAAATTGAGATTTGTTGAGAATGTTATCCAATTGGATGGCGGGAGGATTGGACGAAAATTAGGGTGTGCATAAATAGTGTATACGTTGACTTGGTAAGAATCTACTTGTTAGGTAGATCTCAATAAAACTTGAGTAGGTTCTGGTAATAAATAAGGTGAAATAATTTTCGTTATACCTGAAAATAATGGTAAAGGAGAAGGGCTTAAGGAAGACAATAAATAGATCCTAAAAATGTTAGAAATGGGGGCAGTTGAATAATGTACATAGGCCTCGAATGGGTCACTTTGTAATTTGAAACTGTTACTTGAATGAAATAATTTAATATCTTTTTTTAAAACAAGTTTCAAATCTCAAGTGTTGTGAATAAGAAATCTTCTACTTTTAAGGACCCTACATCACCTATTTAAAGTGGTCTAAATTAGTAAAAATGATTAGAGATATGAATAATTGGTGTTGTACACTTTAAAAATCGCACCGGTCTAGTCAAGGGTATTAAGTGATTGAATGGTTGGCAAGTTAATGTTTATCACATGGATAGGGTGACAATGTAAATTTATAAATTGAACTGCCTGTATTAGAGCTCATCATTGTAAGTGGAAGGTAGAAAACCAATAGGCCTTCAAGAAGTCTTGAATTCAAATGGGTCGGACAAATGGGCCTCCAGTGAGCTATGCAAAGAGAGGCAATATTGAGGAAAGAATAAAGGGAAATTGCAATCTCACATATTTGAACTTGGAACTTTTCTAAGTGATTGAATAGTTGGCAAGTCGGCTCTTTCCACATGAAGAGGGTGAAAATGTAAATTTATGAACTAAATTGTCTATATTAGAGCTCAACATTGTAGTTAAGTGGAAAGACAAATGCTAGTGGGTCTCCGATGAGCTATGAATTCAAATTGGTTGAATGAATGGGCCTCCAATAAGCTATGCAAAGAGAAGCAATATTGAAAAAAGAGAGGGAAATTACAATCTCACATATTTGAACTTGGAACTTTTCCGAGGACACATGGGTAGATAACCAATGAGCCAATGAATTATACACGAGACATAAATGCTTTAGAATTAACTAATTTGAACATTCGCGCTATGCTGTGAATTAAATTATTATGTGCAGTAGTAGATCTTATAAATAAGAAGCTTTTGATGAGTTAATCGTAATCGTGGACCGTTCCATCTCTTTCCATTGTGTCAACATTTGCTCCCAATTGTCCCGGACACTAAACTCAATTGAAATAATTAAAACAATTTCTAAGGATAGTACATATTAAATATACATGGGTGATGCTATTAAGAACATTAGTTCACAAATATTACTTTTTGGTGCATTTTATATGTATCAACATGAGTTAATTGAATAAGAAATGATTAGATTTGAATCTCATAAACGAAGAAAATTGATAAATGATAGAGTTTGACCTTTTTTAATGAACTGATAAGTTAGAATATGAATTAATTACAACCACCATAAAATTTTTGGTTATCAAATGGTTTGTATAGATAATGATTGAAGAAAGGATCTAGTGTGTATATACGTACATATTCACATGCTATAGAATCCCGTTATTTGATTTATGGAATTGTGATGGATTTAAGTTATTCTAGTTTAATATTTTCATTTATTTATATATTATCCTCAAGAGAGAAAAAAATTACGATTATCAAAGAGAAAGTTTTAAGAAATGAAAAAGCACTCACAATGGGGCTCAACCCCAGGATGCTTAGTTGAAAAATAAATATAGGACAGATGGTAACATACGAACAGTAGATGACACGGAAGCCTTAGGGGTGAGTTTTGTAGCTCTCTTTTAATTTTTAAGCTAGTGAAAAATGCTGCGCTATTCTGCAGGGGCAATCATCATTTCACAACATAAAATATTTATATACTAATTAATTGTACATATTTGAAATGTCAAAATATATTTATGTAAATAATCTTTAGTAAAAATTGATTATATATACAATGATATGTTTGCTACGCAGCAAAAATGGAAGTGGAATCCCATGAGAAGTGAGTGCATGGGCCCATGTCCTCCATCAGTAAAAACATCTTACTAGTAGAACATCTTCTAATGGAGTTTAGGGGAAAAATAAATTAATAAGAGCTTGATAAGGAGTGCTTCTTTCAGAACTGACTACAATATGTTGGTGTGGCACAGAAAATATTGATTGGCTTTACCCGAAACTTTGCTTCTTCTTGGCTATCTGTATATGCTAGCAGTTCTTCTTGCCTTGTTAATGACTAGTGCGAAGCCTTCTGAAGATTTATAACACACCTGAAAAAAAGAGATGCAAGTTGTATTTCAATGAATTGTAAAGGTAAAAAGGATGCTTAGTGAGTCTAACAATGAGAAATATAGGAGAAACTCATATTGCGGATTTTAAGAATTGTGAAAATTGTTATCTAGGCAACCTAGTTAAGGAAGAAAATTTTTAAAGCAAAGAATTTCCAAAAAATAATTATCGAGGAAAAATGCCTAGAAATTGATGACTCTTTTTGAGAAAGGTTGAAGGATAGTTATCAATAACAACAATATGAAAGATATAATATTGAAAGGAGTGCGATGAATAACCTTAACTTCTTTGTGCCAATTAGCTCAACTTCAAGGCATCCAATCAACAAACAGTAAGACAAAGCAACTCCTAATTTTCATATGGCATCTCAGAGGGTTTGCTTGTAGCTTATGAACCATCTCTTCTAACTGATACCGAGACGATATGATAATAAAAAATGGAAAATACTCTAAACTCAAATGATACAGAAGTCACCACTTTCGAGAATGAAAGTGCAAGATGAAATACACTCTTAGTGATATAGATGTCACAACTCTAAGAACGTATAGCCAAGATCACCACATTGGAAGGCCACACTAAAAATATAGAACACTCACTACTCTTTAAAAACTTGAGAGATACAAGATTTCAAGAAAGAAAACACAAAGCAATCTGATATTGTATTGAATGAAACTAAAGTGTCTTATAATGTGTTCCCTCTTGGTGTTTATAAGACTCCTAATACTAAGAAAGGAAAGTAAATACATCCTAAATATATTCAGATAGGAAGGATATTACATTGACTTCCTAAAATTAATATGAAAATATTATTCCTAAATATCTTTTTTTTTTGGCAAATGTAATATTCATTCATTATAGACAAAATGTACATAGGATGTACTCACATGTATAGCTCCCATCATAATCTGAATTCCATCCTATTTAAATGATCTGTCTAGCCTATTCTTAATATGTGGAATGGATGATATTCCGTTTCTAAAAATACTAAGAATCAACAATTGCATGAGAAGAAGCTGACAAATGTTCAAAAACCCGGCGGTTCCTTTTTCTCCAAATGAAGTAGATGTAGATTGTGAACGCCAATTTGTAAGCGATGGATTAGTGGGATTTCCCTTTCATATGCTTCAGTGCCCAGTCGAGTTCATAGGACCAATGCCCATTTTGCCTATCAATGTCTAGATATTGAAGGATGCTGGACCAAATGTGGCTAGAGAAGGAGCAGGAGAAGAAAAGATGGTCTTGAGTTTCCACTTCCTAAAAGCAAAGAACACATTGCAACGAAATTGTAGAAGTCCATTTACCCAATCTTTCCTTGGTGGAGAGCCTGTTGAGCATTGAAAGCCAAGTAGTGAAAGACATGCGAGGAATGTGGCCTGAAAACCATAGGAGTTAGTGCTATGGAACACGAGCTTTCCTACTTCGTAAAGCATTCCAAGTAGCATTTATAGGGCAGTTGTTTTTTCTGGATCCAAAGGAAAGTATCAGTGGCAGCTAGAATTATAGAGTTTTGAATCATCTGAGCCAATGTAGGGTCACTATTTCTAGGCCAACTCCTATTGCTAAATATCATCTTGCCATCTAAAGATATAATATCTAACTTTCCAATTGCATACATGCCAACACAAATCTAAGTTTCTAAAAACCATTCACAGACTTTAACTTCTTTATTGGGTTTGATCACTTGCTCCCACATCAATCTCCTCTTGTTGAAGAAGACTTATTCTCAGTTGTTTTTTGGCCAAAAAAAAAAGGATGAACAAGATTCATCCTTAAATTGTCACGATCTTCATCTAGATAGTAAGCAAAGTAAAGATCAGTAATAGCAGTAACATCAAATGACTTGCTGCATGGAACAAAGTGAGCCATCTTAAAAAACCAATCAATGACAAGCATGATAGAATCGCTATTTCCCTATGTTTTCGAAAGTCCAAGAACAAAATCCATGCTCACATCCTCCAAAGTAGATTGCGGAATTGGTATTGGTGTATAGAGCCCACTATTTTGACCATGGGATTTGGCAATGTGGCACGTCTTACATCATTGAATGAAACATCCACATCTCTTCCAATTTTGGCCCATAGAAGTGTTCATGAATACGTGTTAAACTCATCTCTTTCAAAATGTCCAGCCATTTCAATGCTATGTAGATTGCTTTACAAAGAGACCCTTGAGGAATGCATGATCGATTCCCCTCAAGAATCTTGATATTAATCTTGTAGACTGCTTGACTATTAATAGATATTCGCCATGATCCATCCTTCTTGGGTACGAGAAGAGCCGGTAGTGCATATGCGCTCTTGCACTCACAATCAAGCCTTTGGATAGGAGCTCTTCCACTTGCCTTTGCAATTCTTCATGATCCTTTCAACTCATTCGATAAGTTGCTTTGTTGGTGATAATAGATCCAGGAATAAAGTCAATACAATGTTGAATGTTCTTAATGGGAGGAAGACCGTTCGGGATTTCCTCCAAAAAATATTAGAAAATTCATCAATCAAATGACTTATATCGGGAACCATAAAATCTTCTCAGTAGTCTCCTCAAGCATAATTAAAGTATATACTGGATGTAAGCTCCCAAGAAATTTGTCGAACTCAACCTTGCTAAGAAGGTTTATGCTTTTCTCGCCATGGGCTTTAGTTGACTTCTAATAAACAAGGAGCTAGAACAATCTTTTGACCATCCTTGATGAAGGTGTAAGTGTTTCGATATCTATCGTGTTGAGTTCTTCGATTAAATTGCCATGGTCTTCCCAACAATAAATGACAAGCATCCATGGGAATAATGTTGTATAAAACTTCACCATGTTACTTCTTGCTA
>CM075298.1:373460-428982 GCA_037672795.1 Lagerstroemia speciosa
TAAGCCATTATACTCCGGACCAATTTATTTCATACTGACACCAATTCATCTCTTACCGAGGCCAATTCAGCTATTATCGAGACCAATTCAACTAATAATGAAAATAGAATTCATCGTCACATCGACTAAGACATTGTACTTCGGGACCAATTTATCTCGTACCGAGACAAATTTATTTCTTACCGGGACCAATTCAGCTGAAAAGGAATATGACATAATTAAATATGATAAATTTTCCAAGGAAATTCTCCACCCAACAAACAGTTTGATGCCAATAAATATATAAACATTCCAACATCATCTACTTTAATTAGTTGTGATGATTCGAGTCAGCAAAGGGACTACGACAAATAGAAGCCTTTGTGCGCTTTCGGACCACCATTTTTATTTGCACATTCCTTCCCGCATCATGCAGTATATAAACATTCACATTACATCCATATACCAAAAGCAAATTATGAATCTAACAACTAATCCGAGCAAAAGTAATAACCAACATAGCCTAAAACTATCAAACAATCCAAGCAATAACATATATAATAGGATCTCCAGTAGGTTACCATGCAATATTCATTAGATCCTGATATAATATAAATAGGTCTCGACATAGTCTAGATATGTCTCGGGAAACCTTCAGTCACATATTATACTAACACACCACGGTTCTCCATGTGCTACTATAACTTTATTCTACAAAATTCATTTAATTCCGTTCCTTCGTATCAAATATAACCTAATATAATATGACAAGTATAATGGGTTAATCCGACGTATAATAGAACAAGAGAATCCCTCAAGGCTTGGCGCGAACCATGATAGTCGGCGACCTAGCCAGACCTCGACCAGGGGATAAAATCCCTTACGGCTAGGATATATTGGAGTAGACCTCAATTAATAGTCATACACTTAGAGTATCAATTTTGCATCGGGTAAATAAAAAATTAAAATCTTCTTTATAAAAGATACGATTATGTTAACTTAACAGTTTAAAATTTTACGGGGTAGATTCAAGCTCTTATAGGCTTATGTGAAAATTTTATATGGTGTAAGAGCTAGTTCCATTTGCTCACACTTCGTAGGCCCTAGCATAAAAACTCGTGGTCAATGAAAAAAATTCTAGACTAGAAGAAACCTCACTGTGCCGGGTATAAAAACGCAGTCAATAAAAAGAACTCAAGACTAGAATAAAAGTATTCTGTTCGTGACCGGTTGTCCCTGCCGCATATAGAAGAAAAATACCCGGCTTGATGTTAGTTATTCAGTACAGATTAAGCGCACAGTCAATCCACATCGAGCAAATAAAAGATTGAAACTTAATTTATAAGAAAAATTGATCAATCACCTAATAGTTTCAACTTTTAAGTGAAAACATACTAATTTCTTATTAATGTATACGCACGTGGAAATTTTACACGTAGAGGACATAGGTCGAATTTATATAGCCCGAAGGCTGCATCTATGAAAGAAAAAAAAAAACGTAGCCTGAACGTTGCATTTGTGTCATGGGATGTACGGTAGCACTTGTGCCCCGTTCCCTTTGTCAACGGGGGCCCTTTTTTAAGGATCATCAAATTTGTATTTCTCTGGGGCTTAATTATGAATAACATTACATTACTGATAAAATAAATATTCATACATTGCATTGGCCCGACAGGGCTTGACACGAGCGGAAAACCGTGATAGTAGAGTCACTAGGTTAAAGCTAATCCTGAAGTCAATTGACTGGTAATGGATCGGACTTGGCAAGCATTGGGCTTAATTCTGTAAACAAAGTGGCTCAGTTTAAACTGTTGCTTCGGACATTTCTGCATTATATATCATCTTTGATTTTTTGTCTTTTGTCTTTGGAAAAAAATTATGCTGGTATTATCGGTGCCGGTTTAAATTGATTATCAGCCATATATACGTTCATTTTTTTTGAAAAATTAAAATGGAAATTATCTTTTTTAAAATTTTTAAAGTGAGTTTACAAACTCTAAAAACAAAATAACACCTAAGAAGCATGAAACGTTAAAATGTTCGGGATACTGATCCATACCACGCATGAAATCATCAATTATATGGCTGACCACAAATTTACGCTATTTATACTTTGTAATAAAATCTTATATGATTTTTCAAAGAGTATTAATCTTTATAGCATGTATCCTAAATAAATAAAAATGAAATATATAATTAGAAAAAGGAGGTAAGAGTAGCACAATTTTTAAGTAGTAGTTATAGCATAAATCGCAATTTTACTTGTACTTGATTCGTCAGTCAATCTGCACAATAACTACCTTTTCAAATGACAACTAGCCATCCTTGGATAGGAGGCGAGGAATGATTGTAGATAGCCAAAGAGCAATCGAAGTGAATGTTGTCTGAGTTATCGTATTAGCCTCAACTTGCAAAAAACTCACGCATATAAGTTTTATTCTTTTTTAATTTTTTGATAGAATATATTTGTTTTATTTAGCGGAGCCGAAAATTAGATATTTTAAAGTACTAATGAAGGGAGAGGAGGAAAGGATGAACATATATTATAGTTCTATAAAAGTCTTCTTATCAAAAGAAAAATCTTTAAATGTTGAAACGCAAGAAAGCGTCCAGAAGGAAGGGGTTTTTGTGCTGTAAATTTCGTAAGCGTAAATTATAGATAAAAAAAACGTTAAACCACTCTTTTATACTTAAAATAAAGCTTTTAACGTATACATATCAAAATGCTTCGCAATATGTGAACTAATACTTACTAAAAATATAAACAAAGGCTATTGAATTAACCGAGCCGGAAGATCTCTACTTTTTATCACCTCAGATCTTGTTCTCTTTTATTAGTAAAAAGGGGGCTAACATTAATAACAAAATCACCCGTCCTAAACAACAAGTGCTCAACATCAACTGCATCAAAGTCTAGTATGATTTAAGAATTTTTTACCATACATAATTAAATAATTGGTGATAATTATGATGATTCCAATAGTACATGCAATATGCTAATGAAATAAACAGGGGAAAAAGCTTCACCATAAGAGCAAATCGTACAATAGGTATATGATGTCTCTACTTCCAAGTGAAGCATATTTGTATTATAAATAACAAGAGAGTAATCATAGAAAGAAAAGAAACATTAAACTGCTACATATTGAAATAAAGATTTTTAACATATTCACGTGGAGATGCTCTCCAATATGTTAAGCAACAATTAACTAAAATAAATATAGTCTAAATTTAAATAAAATTTAATAATAAAAAAGTATGTCGGAGGCATACTATCACTAAAACATGACCCATAAAAGAAGTGATGACCGACGACTCACTATTGGACAAGGAACTGATATTAAAGTGCTCTGATCCTCCAAATCAAACAAGTAGAGAGACCTTGCTTCAGACTGCACATAGTATATAGACTCCTTCCTCACATTGTGGCTCCTTGGAGTACAAGCAAAAGAGTTAACATCTGATAAGAAGAGCGTGTTGTGTCCAATGCCCTTCACCTTCTCCCAACGGGCGTTGGAGAAGTTCATGCGAAATATAGAAAAGCTAAAAGTCTTCAAAGAAGCAGCTATGCTTTTTAATCTGATGACAAGTAGTAACTCTTCTTCAGATCCAATTAGGTAGAGATGGAAAGCACGTACTGACTTCAGTTTAAGATCAGAAAGATCATGATCGAATACCAATTGAGTGGCTTGTAGAGATGTTGTGGATACTTCTACTTCAAACAGAATGCATTTTAGAGTCAACAAATATATCATTCCCTTAAATACGGTGATACGCGTGAGGGAATCATCCTCTTCGAGGAGAATTTCTGTCTCATGGAATGTTGTCTCTCCAAGTTTGCAAAATCGTACTATGTTATCCCCTTCAGTCATAACTACAACTTGGCAATCCTGCTCACCTTGGGGAGGGGAGGTCAGTACAAACCTGCAATATCCAACATCGCCCAAGCTTGGAATTTTGATGGTATCAAAAGATTTCATACTCCAAATGCAACATTGTAAAGTCTCCTCATCTTCTAAAACCAACCATTCGCCTATATTTGTGGGGTATATATATTTATTTTGCATCTGATTAATGATCTTCGTGTAGTAACAATTCTCGTGGAGATTGTAGAAAGTCTGTCTTTGTCTTTGTCGGCCGTGACACATGAGCAACCATGGATGAGAAGGATCTGTCATTGGAGGAGGTGGTCTTGAATAACACGGTTCTTCCATAGAGTCTCTCATCGACCTTCCCCGGCTCTCCTACAACATCAATTTCACAATAATTTAGCAAAAGTAATACTTTGTAGTATAAATAAAAGAATATCATACTGTGCTAATATGGAGGATAAAGCAAAGGAGGGAATCTAAAGAGTATGCATGAAACCTTTAACCGACAGATGGTGGAAACTTACCTCTTGTAGTAGATGGATATTATGATGCTACTGAGTTTTGAATGTTGACCTCCAATATGCTCATGAATATGATGAACACATGAATTGGAACCTCTTTTTGTTTTTTCCGGTACGATTGGTACGTCTTTTATATTGCTGGAGTCGAGATTCCCTAGCAATCGAATATGCTCATTCAATCTAAAGAGATATGTATTTTTTTTTCTCTTTGAATATTATTCTAGGGATTCTATTCAGTTGTGGATCATCTGATTATTCAATTTTACTAATTTATCAACCTTCATAAAATGTTCACAGAATCTTCTTGGTTTTGAATTTTAAAAAAAAAAAAAAACACAAAGGGTGGCAGGATCCACGGAAAATAAAATCGAAAACTACAAGCTATGTCGTATCCCCTACCCACCGAATCAGGCCACATAGATATACGATACTTGATCCTTTCTAACTTTTCTCTCTCAAAGATTTTCTGATCATCTAATTATTTGATTTTTCTTTTCTTAAGTTTTACCCGACTTTTATATAAAATATATGTGATCACTATTCATCAAATCTGTTCAAAAGTTCGATACCGAATCAGAGACGCCTCTAATTTTCTTGATTTTGGATTCCAAAAATAACTAGACGATACTCCATAAAGAGACCCGAGGGCCACCGACCTAACAAATAAAGATTGGGTTGAAAGAGAAACGGATGTTGAGAGATTGTCGGAGGCTTAAAGAAAGAGAATTTGAGAGTGGGTAAATTCATTCAGGACCAAATACAAAATTTAAAGTGAGTCTCCATTAAACTTTGCAAAATTTAATGGGAGAAGTACCCAATATGTAATTCCGTAACGAGAGAGTCTTATATTATATCAAAACGTTTTCAAATAACTAATTCATTCACAATCTTAAATTCACCACACATACATAACAAGAATAAATATAGCTGAGACGTCACATGTTAGAATTTAGAACTCTTTAAATTGATATGATAAATTCATTAAGAAGAACTAGCACTTACCTCTTGCCAAGGAAGAATGACGAACAAGGTTGTGAATGCTAATCTTTGCTATGCTGTATTCACGAGTCAATTAGAGCACATCGATTGTGAAACATCTTATGAAGAGATAGGTCCTTTTCCTTTATATTTAAGTGGAGTCGAGATGCCAAAATTGAATTTGCTAATATCGTTTCTTTAAAAGGGTTTTTTTTTTTTTATATTGCAAATATTTTAATTATCACACTTTATCAAAATAGAAACCGTGATATGAAAATTATCTGACAGGATATCGGAACATATTCTTGTAAATTAACTAAGCCGTTTTTGTTGTGCATCCTTTTTTTGAACATGTCGATATTAGGTCACCACGGGAAATCAACTTGGGCCGGTGATCAACGAAGAAGATATATATTCTAACTCCTATGGAGATAGATATTATAGATCCATTAAAGTGATCTTTCTGATATATCTTTCAATTAAAAATGCTATTATCTATCCATACTATTTGAAATCTCACTTTAACATAAACTTCGATATCATGATCTGCGGGATATATATTTAAATATTTTCTCACATCCTCACCAAGCTTCAGTGGAATTTCTGCTTTTACTATCTATATATCTATCTTCGTATTAATATTTTTATTTAAAAAAAAAAGTATACCTCCACTAAATTTTGCAAATATCATTTATTTATAGGAATTGTGAACCAACAACGTGCTTATATGATTGCTTCGGATCATGAAACTGACATATTATCAGACAAATTAATTTGAACCATTGTTCACATGGATGGTACTTTATGCGATATATAACTTTTAGTTTCTTCTAAACCTTTAGATAACCAGGGTTGGAAAGGGCCGTTGATCAGTTACGAGGGCCGCAGAATTTGCATATTCAAATAATTAGATTACTAACAAGATTCTAAAAGAATTTATGAGATAATATATTTAAATATATCGCATAAAAGATTCCTAACTCCAAACAATTATACAGGAGACTCGAACTTTGTCAACCAAAAGTTTCTGCAACCCACTAGAAATGCAGGTACCTTCGCTAGATACAAATTACGGGCCTTTCATCCTCTTTCAACTGCATCCCTGATGGAGGAACAATGCCAAAATAAGCAACAAGCCAAACAATTTGCAGTGACGGGAGCCTGGGACAACTTTGCGGAGCAATCTTATGACTAATGAGGTGCCATAGTTCAATACCCCAAAAGCAAGCGATTTCAAAACGAGATTGAGGAGATGGTTTGGTATCAGCCTATTGGACAGAGTCCTGGCAAAGGTCGTTGGATGTATCATTTACCACAGAACTATCATGCGCTACTGAACTATCATTTGCACCTTTTGATCTGAAGAGTCTCCCGATGCTGCTGATTTGATAGATTTTCCAATTCAGAGGGTATCCTCAAAGTAAAATTATATTAAGCTATAATGCAGCATTTTACAATTCGTGAGAGATGCTGCTACAAGTTCATATACGAAAAATTCTTAAAGCCACAAGGTGAGCTAGTCCATGCCTCTTTAAATGACACATGCTGCAAGTTAACTCCTCAAAATGCACTCATAGGCTTGCACTCCTCCAATGGTCACCCATAAGGAAAGTTGCTGAAAGATGCTTGTTATCTGAATGATGATAACTCGAATGGAAAGGAAAAGGCGACTCACCTCTTTGATAGCCGTCTCCGATGTGCTGCACTCGGTGAATGGTGTTCACAATTCTGTAAATCAAAAGAACGTGCGAAAAATAATTTATATTCTGCGCAGACACAGACTTTTATGGACATTGTGATTAGTTTCTCTGCTATGACTGAGGGATGAAGAAATGTGATATTTGTTAGCTTATTAAAACTAAAAAATATTTTAGGATAAGATAAGGAAAAAAGGGAAAAAGGAAGGCATCAACACATAACGTGGTTGAAATCATGGAACAACAGATAACGAAAAAGATTTTGCAAATCCAAAGGGAATTAACTTCGTAAGTGGGATAGTCACCAATTTCTAGTTATTTGCCATAAACACATGCTGAAATTTTTCTGTTGCATATTAAGGGATTATATTTGTGAAAGGTGGCATCAAAACTAAGAGGTAAGATTAGACCAGTGAAGCAGAGAGGTAGAGGCAGTATCTAGTACTTCGTGGGTAAGCTAATTGATACAGGTGATGTTATGGAGAAGAATAAGAATTTCAAAAGCAAATCGCAATATTCCTCTGGCTGGTTTGATCTATTATTCTGATATTCAAGTTAAGAATGTAAGTCTCCTGCGAGCTTGCCTGTGCATTTGCAAGCCAACTCTTGAAAAGCATCTCGCAATCTGTACAAAAGTTCTGAGAGAGGTCTTGAAAACATCTCGACTGTAGGCATTAGCATCCCAGGCAGATTCTCCATCATAGTCTTGATGAACAACTCCTTGGTTGTATTCCGTGGAAACCTGATAGCCCCCTCCCTTCCATCTCCAGGTTGCTGTTCTCCCCCACTGCTGTCAAACCACCTGAGACGTATACAAACTTGGTTTCTTCCTATCACTTTGTGGCTTTACCATTGAATCATCCAAAGCCCTTTCCCCATTTCTCTTATCGAGTATATTCCTCTTCCCTCCCCAAAAATTGTAGCTTCAATATTCAAGTGAATTCTTCATCAACAATAGCGCTAAAGTGAAGGCGGAACCTAGCCTTCAGAGTTTTAGGTGCTATGAACTGGGATGACGATCTAATATCTAATGCATCTACCTGACGAATCTAATAAAAAGGAAGAACAACCCATTTCGAGTCTTTTGACAATTCCAACTTGGACTGACTTTGCTCCCCAAATATGAAAAACCTCTCTGCCCAATCACCTAAGAAAACTATGAAACCTAGTCAGGAATCAGCTTGACCAAGCAATGTCAGCACTAAGCCAGCATCCATACAATTACAACCAACTTAACTTCAAACACATCAGATACTCATGTGAAAAAATAATGTAAAATCACCAATCTAGTGCTGTGCTTCCACCACCAAAATAGGGTCTAAGAACTGTTTAGAATGGTTTTGGAACCCAGCATCCCCAACAGTTGAGTCTCCAAAACTGTCGCCTAAAATTGCCACGGCAGAACATCAGAAAGACCCACAGGATTATATAAAGCATCATGTCATCATCAAACAGCTCATACTATCACACACCCCCATTTCGACCGATTTACTAAATACTACGTCAATATATTGTGAAATCACTCATGATCAAATGGAAATCGACTGAGAGTGCCAAAAAGTTGACAAATACATGCTCAACAACTATTGCAATTCCAATATACGGGAAAGATCAATATCAGTTGGGAAAGAAATCAGAGTAACGAAAAATCTTTAATCTTACCATACAACTTCCCCAAGAAAATAAAAATCTGTCACTGTATCTGTCAGAAAGAAAGATGTGTACATCATTTGCTGCAAGAACAGATGTGTGTGATGGGAGAAATAGGGACGGTGCCCAACCTTGTGGAGAAAAAGATAAATCTGTGATCAGTCGAGCCATCTTAAACATTCAGCGCAGCCCTTCTCCGCCGGTCCCTCTCCCTCTCTGCCTTGCAAGATGATTCGTGCATCCTGAACTGGCTGTAAGATAGGCCTTCTAGCATCCGTTTACAGTGACTGCATTTGTAGGAACCTGGGGCCGAACCATTCCTCGTATTCTTCTTGTTCTTTGTGCCGCTGGGCACCTGTGCCTTGAAGTTCTTGGCAGGCTTCTTGCTCCCGCCTGCCATTTTTAACCAACTGAAAGGAGGAATCAGGAAAAGAAAAGCAGAGAACGAGATGAAATGACAGTTGGAAAAAATAATACCAGATGGCACCAACACAGAAAGTTACTATCCTCACTTAACGATCATGCTTATATAAATTACGAGAAGGCTAAAACTGTAAAGTCGTATACAATGAACCGCAACACAGAAGATAAAGCTCTTTTCTTGAGGTCCTATGAGTGATTATTCTACCGAAAAGATTGGCCTTCTTAATAACTGATTCTGATTCCTCTATATTTTTAAATCTTTTTTCCCCTTTAGAGCTCAGAAACATTAAATCATTCTTTTAGTTATTTGCTTCATATGTTTAGATAAAAATATTTTATAAGTAGTATTCATTCAAAAATCTATATACTGCATTTAGCACTCAGCATTATACTTCTTTAAGCAGTAAGAAGAGATCAGAAAAATTAGAATGATAACCCATTCAAAGCCAAGTTCTCAGAAGATGGAGAAGTCTTTTATAGAGATGGAGAAGTTCGATAGCCAGAAGGATTTTGAGTTATGGAAAATTAAGATGCTTGATGTCATTACTCAACAAGGACAGCACAAGGTGCTGCTCGGGATGGAATCAAAGCCAAAAACCATGACGGATGAAGAATGGAATGAGCTAGATGAGAAAGTCGTGTCTGCCATTTGCTTGTGCCTAGTAGACGAATTATTTTTCAACGTAAAGGGGCCAATAGCGGCTGCTGGTTTATGGACGAAGCTGGAGAGCCTGTACTAGACAAAATCACTTCTGAACTGGATTCTCCTAAAAAGGCGATTATATTCCTTAAAGATGAAGGAAGGAGACAAGGTGTTGGAGCACCTGAATACTTTTAACAACATCCTCAGTTAGCTTGAAAGCGTGGGCGTGAGGATGAAGGAAGAAGACAAAGTGCTAACCCTTTTATGTGCACAGCTCGATGGTTATGATAATTTAGTCACGACTCTGAGTTGTAATAAAGCTGAAAGCCTTATTGTGGATGACATAGCGAATGCACTATTCTCTAAAGAATTACAGAGGAAGGTGTCGTCGAAAAACTCAGAGAGTGCCCTTATCATAGAGAATAGGGGCAGAAATCATAATAGAGAAGGGCAAAGGAGACATGAGAAGTCACGGGTAGATGAAAGTTGCATAGTAAGATAAAATGTTATCATTACGGTATGGTTGGCTACATGAAGAGAAATTGCAGGTCAATAAAATGTGAGCGGTATGATGATCGAAAATTGGATGACAAAAACACCGCAGCTACTACATAATCATCAGACACAAAAGGCGAGACATTACTTTGTGCAAGTAACGATTGCCATCACTTCAAAGATATAATCGTTGATTGGATAGTTGACTCTGCAGCCTCATATCGTTGCAGTGCCAAATGAGAACTCTTCACCGCTTACAGGGCAGGAGACTTTGGGAGCGTGGAGATGGGCAACCAGAGTGTTGCAAATATCATAAGGATCGGTGGCATCATTGTACGGACCAATGTTGGGGTACAATGACTTTGAAAGATGCGCGTCACATACCAGAATTGCGTCTCAATTTGATGTCTTCGGCGATGCTCGTTATAGAAGCGTATAACTAGCAATTTGGTAACAACAATTGGAAGCTGACCAAGGGATCATTGGTAGTTGCTAGAGGATGTCTATGCTATACACTGTACAAGACAACCATAAAGGTTTGCAGTTCCTAACTGAATGCAGTTAAAGATGATGCTTCCCCAAATTTGTGGCATAAAAGGCTGGCTCACATGAGTGAGAAAGGATTGCAAATTTTGGCAAGGAAATCCCTCGTACCTTGTCTCAAAGGTTTTTCACTAAACCCTTGTAATCATTGTTCATTTGGGAAGCAACATAGAGTTTCTTTTCATACCCAGTCAAAATGAAAAGAAAATAAATTGGAATTGATACATTTTGATGTATGTGGTCCCATGGAAATGGAGTTTTTAAGTGGCAATAAGTACTTTGTCACGTTTATTGATGATGCATCAAGAAAAACTTGGGTTTATTTGCTGAGGTCCAAGAGTGAGGTGTTTCAAGATTTCTAGAATTTTCATGCCATGGTGGAGAGATAGATAGGGAGATGTCTGAAGTGTGTACGAACTGATAATGGCGGAGAATACACCTCCAAGGAATTTAAGGACTACTTTGCGCCACATGGAATCAGACATGAAAGAATCAAACTAGGTACTCCACAACATAATGGTGTAGCCAAGAGGATGAACAGGACCATCCTGGAAAAAGTCAGATGCATGCTTAGAATGACGAA
This sequence comes from Lagerstroemia speciosa, assembly GCA_037672795.1. Taxonomy (NCBI): domain Eukaryota; kingdom Viridiplantae; phylum Streptophyta; class Magnoliopsida; order Myrtales; family Lythraceae; genus Lagerstroemia; species Lagerstroemia speciosa. The sequence goes on from CM075298.1 coordinate 384,845, forward strand.
ACTACTGAAACCATTTTGGGGTGAGCAGTCAACACCGCATGCTACCCGATAAAGCGATCTCCATCAGTTCCTTTGGAATATGACATCCCAGAGATGGTGTGGACAGGTAAGAGTGTATCTGACGCTCATCTAAAAGCATTTGGTTATAAGGCTTTTTTATGCATGTGCCAAAGGAATAGATATTGAAGTTGGATGACAAAGCTAAGAAGTGTACCTTTGTCAAATATGGTGATGATGAGCATGACTACAAATTATGGGGCCCGGAGAAGAAGAAGGTGGTCAATTGTCTTCCATGAGCATGAGACTATGGAAGATAAAAAGCAGACATAAGCTCCAGATGATGCTTCCAATTTAGCACCGATTCCTACTCTGGAGAGTGCCACAGATAGAGTAAACCCTCATGTAGTCGAATTAAGGGATGAAGAAGAGCCAACTATACCAAGTGGTGATGAAGGTGAGCGAGACATAGGAGGTGTTGAGCAGGGGGAGTTGACCCTAACACCAATTCCTCTAGTCAGGAGATTTGAGAGGGAGCGTTGACCATCCACTAGATATTCCAGTTTAGAGTATATTTTAATTACTGATGAGGGGGAGTCAAAGAAAAATATTGCTGATATATTGACTAAGGTTGTTCCTCGAGAGAAGTTTGAGCGGTGTATTCAGCGAGTCGGGATGAACCCCATGTAAAGGAGTTGACTAGAAATCTCCTCTATTTGGGTTGGAGGAGGAGATTGTTGGCTAAAAATGATAAATAGTTCAACCCAGTCAAGAATTTTGGCTTCATTGGATGAAGAAATTGAAGGATAAAGAAAGTTGAATGCATGCATGGAAGTATCTAGCAATCTTAAATAATCATAGGCATGCATGCTAGCTTTAATCTTCTTCACCCGTGCATGTTGGTCAAAGTCGGCTACACCTTAGCAACTTGGATGGAGCTCCAGCTGTGATAATCTGCCAATCAAGCTCCAGCTGTCTCTTATGGCGGTGAAGGTATTTTGCCTTTGATTGGCGGTGGAAATGTCTACAAAAGAAGCCTCGCCCCACAAATTTGGAAGTGCTCTCGGTGGCCAAGGCTCTCGGCAGTAAGCTCACGGCAAACACTCACAAAGAAGAGAGCTGCGAGATTGAGGGAGTGTGTGAGAGAATTCTGTTTGTGTTAGGTACTCCACGGAGAGAGTACAAGTAGAGAGTATACAGTAATTGAGGAATCTTCTTGTATTTCACTTACTGTTAGTGCATAGAGAGATTGGTGTTCGTGTAATAGCTTGGTTACATAGTGAATTCTTTACCTATCAGGTCGTCTTCCATTTCATCCTAGAGAGTTCGGATTTCTGGCTTATATTTAATTATTATTATTCCCGAGTTATAACTAGATTTAAACTTGAGGGTGAATCCTTTCGAACCCAGCACTAGGTTCACTGGTCCAATCCTAGAGAGGAGTGTGGACTAATTCTTGAAAGATGGGATAGAGAGGTGCGAACCTTGGGTGGAATTTATTATTCTAAATGCTGAGATCCACCATTTACCTCAAGCAAAATATGTATCAATGTCCAATAAAAATTATTTCAATTCACTTCGAAGATCCTCTACAAGTAGACCATTTCGTTTCGTTTTGAGACTATATAGATGAATCATCCTGATTTTTCGAATTTGGTTTCTACAGCCTGGTAGGAAGGTAAACAATATTTTGAATGATTCAATAAAAATTTTCATAGAAAAAGTAGTGTTGTGGAATAAGGAAGTTTTTGGAAATGTTTTTCAAAGGAAAAGAAGGATATTAGCTAGACTAGCAGGTGTTCAAAGAAGTCTGGCCAATAAATCTTATCGTTATTTTGTTAATTTGGAAATATCACTTTGCAAGGAATAGAATGAGATTTTGAGGGATGAGAAGGATCTCTGGACTTTAAAATCCATGTGGAATTGGTTAGAGTTGGGTGATCAGAACACACGATTTTTTCATATATCAACTCTAGTTAATGGAAAGAAAAATAATATCTTGCTCTTCGGTATAAAGTTGGAAACTGGATGTCAGACCCAAAGGTGCTAAATGATATGATGAATAATTTCGTTAGGGACTTGTACACAGCAGAAAACCTCTCTGTCCCTGGTGTAGTGCTTTTTCAACCTAGAAGTCTAGATCAGTTAATTCTGGATGCCTTAGCAAGCAATGGGTAGGGCAATATTAGAACGAGAGATTTGGGATGCGATGAGGTCACTGAAACCATTAAAGACACCTGAACTAGGTGGACTTCATCCTATCTTCTTTTAGAAAAATTGGTCAACGGTCGAAAACTCATTGTTTGATCTGGTTAATATTTTCTTCAATTTTATCGGAAAGGATTAATGACTCTCTAATAACTTTGATCTTGATGCATGGAGGACCTGAATGCGTTAGATAATATAGGCCAATTAGCTAACATAATACAATCTATAAGGTTATAACGAAGATTATGGCAAGGATGATGCTGTATTCAGAAGCATAATAAAATATTCTCGATGGCCACAATAATAGAATGATTAGTGTAAAATAAATTTTTATTTTCTTTCTTTTAGTAGTAATTCGTGCTAGAAAGAGCTTATCATAAAAGAAGAAGAAGAAGACTATAATAAAGAATACAGAAATATGAAATAAATGACTAAAGGAAAAATTTTACTGATCATCGAGGCCTTTGGTAGTCACAATTTTCTTAAGACAGCGTGGACTTCAATCTCCCAAGATACAATGACTATTGAGCTCGTGACTACATGAAACTCGAAGCTGGATGGCAAACCGAACTGAAGCATCAGAAACCACCGAAAATGATGCTGGAATGTAGAGAATGGAGAAGAGAGTGCTGGAACCTACGAATAAGGGTCCTATTTATAGGATGATGGAGGGCTGGTGACTTAAATGACAAAGAACCGGGAATTAAATGCCCAAACCGGCCATTAATTGCATCAAATCGGCCATTAAAAGGGCTAAATCGGACATTAAGAGCCCTTAATTACACCGAAGTGGCCATTAAAATGGCTAAATAGGGCATTAAGTGACCTTGTTATGGCTGGCTCTTAATACTGTATTCTCCTTTAAAACGATCTCTCTTCTTACATAAGTGATTTGTAATTTATAATTTTAGGAGTATTTTGCTTACTCTTTTATAAATCATTAAACTATCTAAAATGCTAACATCATCTGTATACTACCACTGTTTCTTGTCAAGGAACGAGTTGAGAAATAATTCTCCACAGTGATTTCATCAAGTCTTATGAGTAAGTTATCCCTTTGAGCCTAGATCTTGGGATCTCCAGTCAACAAGGTAGGGTTTTCCTTCATAAAACCTTTCCTGTAATGGGTTTCGATCCCATTCCTTTCGACATTTTCTCAACTAGTTCTCTATTTAACCCTTTAGTTAGCAGATTTGCTAAATTATCTTTTACTTTCACATAGTCAATAGTGATAATTCCAGTTGAGAGTAATTGTTTAATAGTATTGTGTCTACAATGTATATGTCTAGAATTATCATTATACATTTGACTTTGTGCCCTTCCAATAGCAAACTGACTGTCACAATGAATGCATATTGGCAGCACCAGTTTTTCCCATTTTGGGATATCCTTAAGAAAATGATGTAGCCTCTCCACATTTATCTAAGGATATAAACTCATATTCCATTGTGGATCGATGTATCACTGTTTACTTTGAGGAGTTCCATGATACGGCTGCTTTCGCTAATGTGAATATATATCCACTTGTAGATTTCGAGTCTTTTATAGCAAATATCCAATTTGCATCACTGTACCCTTCAAGTACGACTGGATATCTGGTATAATGTAGCCCATAATCCCGAGTATATCTAAGGTACCGTAATACCCTCACTATTGCCTTCCAACGGTTGGCACTCAGGTTGCTCGTATATCTACTCAACCTACTAACTGTGTAGACAATATCTGATCTAGTACAACTTACTAGATACATCAAATTACCAATAACTATTGAGTATTCCGCCTATGAAATACTCTCTCCTCTATTCTTTAATAGACGGAGACTTGTATCTAAAGGTATTCCAGCGACACTGGAATCATTCTTGTTAAATTTTTCAAGAATTTTGTCCACATAATGTGATTGTCTTAAGATAAGTCCTCCTTATGTTTTTGTGATTTTAATCCCTAAAATCACATCAGTAATGTCCATATCTTTCATGTGAAATCTTGCGTTTAATATGTTCTTAGTAGATTTGATAATTTTCTCATCACTACTGACAATGAGTATGTCATCTATGTATAAATATAAAATGATGCAACTATTTTCTATTTCTTTTATGTAAATACATTTATCGCACTCATTAATTTTGTAGCCATTGGAAATCAGTGCATTATCAAATTTTTCATGCCATTGTTTTGGTGTCTGCTTTAAGTCATACAATGATTTTACAAATTTGCAGAATTTATTTTCCTTTCTTGGAGACGTAAACCCCTCGGGTTGTTACATGTAGATTTCTTCATCTAAATCTCCATTTAGAAATGCTGTTTTCACATCCATTTGATGCATCTCTAAATTACATAATATTACAATCGCAAATATCATCCTAATGGAATTTATTCTCATCACGGGAGAACAAGTATCAAAATAATCTCGGCCTTCCTTTTGCTTTTATCCTTTGATAACAAGTGTAGCCTTATATTTGTCTATGGAGCCATTTGCTCTCATCTTCTTTTTAAAAATCCGCTTAGATCCTAAAGGCTTACAATTGGGAGGAAGATCGACTAACTCCCACGTATGATTCTATAAAATAGAATCAATTTCACTGTCTATTACCTCCTTCCAAAGAGGTCCCTCTAAAGAAGTAATAGCTTCTTCATAGGTCTGTGGTTCCTTTTCCAATAGACATTTTATAAAATCATTTCCAAATGATTTTTCCACTCTAGGCCTTTTGCTACGTCTAGGCTCGAATTCATGATTTGAAACATGATAAGAGTTATGATTTTTGTCAATTCATAGCTTTGGCAATTCATTTTGATGAACTAGATCCTTCATTGGATTTTTATGGAAATACATCTTCAAAAATGATGCATCTCCAGATTCCATTATCGTATTTTTGTATGTATCATGAATCTTTAATTTACACATAAGGAATCGATATGCATTACTGTTATATACATACCCTATGAAAACACAGTCCATTATTTTAGGACCTATCTTTACCCTTTTTGGTGTTGGTATTTCTACTTTTGCAGGACACTCCCACACCCGTAAGTGTTTGGAGGATGGTCTCCTACCGTGCCATAGTTCATATAGTGTTTTTTCTTTCTTTCTTTCGAGGTATCTTATTTAAAAGTTAATTACTTGTCAAAATAGCTTCCCCCACAAATTTTGGGGTAAACCTCAACTCAGAAGCATCGCATTCATAATTTCTTTTAGTGTGCAATTTTTTCGTTCAGGGACACCATTTGACTAAGGTGAGTAGGGCACAATTACTTTATGGACTATTCCATGTTGTGCATAAAAGTCACCAAATGGTACTTTATATTTACTGCCTCTATCACTTCTTAGTTTTTTAATTCTCTTATTAAGTTGATTCTCAACTTTACTCTTATAGAGAATAAATTTTTGTAAGGTTTCATCTTTACTCTTAAGCAAATACACATAGCAATGCTTTGTGCTATCATTGATAAAAGTAATAAAATACTTATTACCGCCTCTTGTTTGTACAGATTTTAAATCACAAATAGCACTATGAATTAGATCAAGTGGTTCGGTATTTCTTTCAACGGTTTGAATTGATGACCTCCTTAATTTTACTTCTACACAAACCTTGCGTTTGTGTTTAGAATCAATTTGAAATGTCAGTATTTGTTTCATGTTAATTATTTTCCAAATTGAATCAAAATTAACATGTCCTATTCTACCATGCCATAAATTGGAAGACTCGATCAAATAAGAGGAAGAGACATTGTCTTTATTGATGATAGTCAATACATTGAGCTTGAAAATCCCATTACTTTCATACCCCTTTCCTACATACATACTGGATTTCAATATAATTACTTTATCTAACTCAAAAGTCATGCAAAACCCATATTTATTTCACAAGGAACCATAAACCGGATTCTTCTAGATCTCTGGGACGTTCAACACATTGTTGAGAGTCAGCGTCTTTCCGGAGGTCATTTTCAGCACCACTTTGCCTTTGCCTTTAACTTTAGATGAGGTAGAGTCTCCCATATAAAGTTTCTCTCCACTAATTGGCTCAAAGGTTTGAAGAGGTCTCTGTTGGAGCTGATGTGTCGGGTGGCTCCAATGTCAATCCACCGCTCCTTTGGATTTGACCCCACCAGGTTCACTTCTAAAATCATAGCTGAAAGGTTGATGTCGGAGACATCCTGGGTTATGCCATCAACCATGTTCGCCTCAGGCTTCTTCTTTTTTGGAAGCCAGTAATTAGCAAACCTGTGGTCCTTCTTGCCATAGTTGAAGCATTTTCCTTGAAATTTTGGCTTGGAAACTCCTCCTTTGGGCCCAACCACTTTGGGCCCAACCACTTTAGGCCCAGCCTTGGCCTTGTTCTTCTTGGGCTTTTGCCCATGCTTGACCACATTGGCCCTGGCAGCACCTGCAACAAGAATGTTCTTCTTGGACCCCCTATTGTCTTCTTCAATATGAAGTCTGACGACGAGGTCCTTCGGCGACATTTCCTTTCTCTTGTGCTTCAGGTAGTTCTTGAAGTCCTTCCACCGGTAGCAACTTCTTGATTATTGCTATCACTTGAAAGGTTTCACTCAGAAGCACTCCCTCTGCATGAATCTCATGCAAGATTACATGAATCTCTTACACTTGATTGATCACCATTTTGGAATCCACCATCTTATAGTCGAGGAACCATCTGATGACAAACTTCTTTGAGCCGGTATCCTCTGTCCTATACTAACAGTCTAGGGAATCCCGTAGTGTTTTCGCTATCTTTAGTGTACAGTACACATTGTACAATGAATTGTGCAACATGTTCAAAACATAATTTCTACACAGAAAAATAAAATGGTTCCAGGCATCAACAGCTTGAGTAGACTGGAAATCTGATTGTCCCTTAGGAAGCTTGAGAGCCTCCTCAGTCAAGAACGGAGTGAGGTTCAAGGTGATCAAGTAGAAGAGCATCTTCTGTTGCCACCTTTTAAAGTTCAACCCATTGAAATTCTCAGGTTTCTCACCGTGGTTCACAGGAACCATAATTTGCACAGTGCCAGTACGCACTATGCTTGTGCCTCCAAGAGGCATGGCTAGGGTAGAGCCCGAGCCCTTAACCACAATAGTGGCAGCATTAGCAGCAACAACCACGGTTGGAGTGCTTTCAATAACAATCTGAGATCAAAACAAACCAAATAAGTGTTAAGTTTGTATTCCGAAACATAATAAAATATTCTCGATGGCCATAGTTACAGAATGATTAGTGTAAAATAAATTTTTATTTTCTTTCTTTTGGCACTAATTTGTGCTAGAAAGAGCTTACCATAAAAAATGAAGAAGATTGTAATAAAGAATATAGAAATACGAAATAATTGACTAAAGGAAAAGGTTTACTTATCATTGAGGCCTGTGGTGGTCACAGTTTCCTTAAAACTTATTTGTCCCCTCTGGTCGTGCTGAGAAAGCGTGACCTTCATTCTCCTAGGATACAACGACTACTGAGTTCGACGCTGCATGAAACCCGAAGCTGGAGGGCAAACCGAGCTGAAGCGTCAAAAACCACCGAAAACGATGCTAGAATGCGGAGAAGGGAGAAGAGAACACTTGAAGGTGTGCTGGAACCTATGGACGAGGGTCCTATTTATAGGTGGTGGAGGGCTAGTGACTTAAATGACAGAGAACCGGGAATTAAAGACCCAAACCGGCCCTTAATTGCATCAGATGGGCATTAAAAGGGCTAAACCGGATATTAAGAACTCATAATTACACCGAATTGGCCATTAAAATGGTTGAACGAGCATTAGGTGATCTTATTAAGGCCGGTTCTTAATGCCATGCCTTAATACACACTTTAATTCGGTGTTAATTGCCCTAAACCATCCGGAGTCCGAAGAGACAAGAATCCTAGAACCAGTTTATTGAAGGAAATAAATAAAATTATCGGAAATGGCAAAACTCAACATTTTGCATCCATCCCCTGGGCAGGTGCAGGAAAGTCGTATCATATAACTAAAGAGGTTACGCATTATAGCAACACTTCATACTTATAAACCCTTTAAAATTGCCTTCCCTTATCAATGTGGGATTGAATTTCAACCAATCCACCATGGGCTCTTGTGGGCTCTTCGTGGGCCTTTATAAACCCAACCCACATTGTACAAATTACATCCATAGACTTAAGCCCAAACAAAATTCTCTGCAACCCAAACACAATTCCCTTCAATTCGTGAGAATAATATCTCATTCAATGTCATTTTTCCAACAGATGCAACCATGTGTATAGTGATTGGATTTTGGGTTGTGATGGTTGGGGCTTGCCTAGGTAGTAGTCCTAGCGAGTGGGCAAAGTGCAAGTTAGAACTGAGTGATTGAAATACATAAGTTTTTATTGATGGAGATAGATAAACAAGATTTGGATTCGTTCGCTACTAGAGGTTTGCTTACTGATAGAAATAGATCTTACATCATTGGGATTTCTAGACACATAATCGATGAAGTTATCGATCAAGAGCTTGTTTGCAATCGAGAACTAAGAAAGATCCCAAATAAGCTGCTATAAAAAGAAGCACTCCCAAGTCCACAGTTAAATTAGAAAAGATTCAGGTGATAGTCTTAGCAATCAAATCTCAAGGAATTCTTACCACTGATTGATTCATCGCTGTATTGGCATCACATGCTTGTTCCCTTTGAAGCTTATTTGTAAATCAGTCATTTGAAGCATTCCATTAAGGTATTGATCATCCTCCTCCAACAATTGTTGTGAGGATTGGTCATCAGCCACTCAACACCCCTATCTGTGAAAATCTCTCGTGGTAAGTCTGTGATAATGAACATACCATTGGTCAGTCTAATTTGAACTTATGGTTGATGAGTTGAACTCATTTTACTTAAGTTTGTAATGTTTGATATTGTTCAACCCCATGTTGCAAGGTCCTCCATCATATATGCACTAAAACTAATTGTACTACATACATCACTAGAAAACTCATGTCTTGTTCTGCAATCTTGATAGATGAAGCGGAAGACGAGATTGGGATCTATCCTATGCCTTGGTTTTGGTGAACTGGGTGTCTTTAAGGTCTATTTGAGGAGTGCTTCTTGAAAACCATGAATATGTTATTAAACATGCTAGGGCAGGGAGATGAGCATCAATGTCACTAATTTCCATTGTTACATCAACAGCTCTAGAATGTGAAATTGGTGTTGTTGCATTCTAGGGTAACTCATCACCAACATTCGGGCCAGGCTGAATAGCGTTGGGCTTGGCTTTGATTTCATAGCCATATTTGAGAGGGTGCAAATCTTCACTTCATTTCGTAAAGAAATGATAAAGGCTACTGAATTAATCGAGCTGGAAGATCTCTACTTTTGATCATCTAAGATCTTATTCTTTTTTATTAGTGAAAAGGAGGCTAGCATTAATGACGAATCACCTGTCCTAAACAACAAGTGCTCAAAATTGAATGCATCAATAGAGTATTATCAAAGTCTAGTATGATTTAAGAATTTTTTACTGTACATAATTAATAATTGGTGATGATTATGATGATTCCAATAGTACATGCAATATGCTTATGAAATAGAAAGGGGAAAAAGCTTCACCATAAGAACAAATCCTACAATAGGTATATGATATCTCTACTTACAAGTGAATCATTTTTGTATTATAAATAATAAGAGTAATCATAGGTAAAAAAGAAACATTAAACTGCTACATATTGAAATAAATATTTTTAACATATTCACGTAAAGATGCTCTCCAGTATGTTAAGCAACAATTAACAAAAATAAACATAGTCTAAATCTAAATAAAAGTTTAAAATAAAAAAACTATGTTAGAGGCATACTATCACAAAAACATGACCCATAAAAGAAGTGATGACTGACGACTTACTATTGGACAAGGAACTGATATTAAAATGCTCTGATCCTCCAAATCAAACAAGTAGAGAGACCTTGCTTTTGACTGCACATAATATGTAGACTCCTTCACATTGTAGCTCCTTGGAGTACAAGCAAAACATTTAGCATCTGATAAGAAGAGTGTATTGTGCCCAAAGCCCTTCACCTTCTCCCAAAGGCCATAGAGAAGTTCATGCAAATTATAGAAAAGCCAAAAGTCTTCAAAGAAGCAGCTATGCTTTTTAATCTGATGACAAGTAGTAACTCTTCTTCATATCCAATTAGGTAGAGATGGAAAGCACATACCGACTTCAATTTAAGATTGAAAAGATCCCAATCGAATACCAATTGAGTGGCTTGAAGAAACATTGTGAGTATTTCTACTTCAAACAAAATGCATTTTTGAGTCAACAAATACATCATTCCCTTAAATACGGTGATACACATGAGGAAGTCTTCCTGGTCGTGGAGAATTTTTGTCTGTTGGAATATTGTCTCTCCAAGTTTGCAAAATTGTACTATGTTATCCCCTTCAATCATAAACAACATGGCAATCTTGCTCATCTTGGGGAGGGGAGGTCAATACAAACCTTCAATATCCAACATCGCCCAATCAGAATTTTGATGGTATCAAAAGATGTCATGCTCCAAATGCAACATCTAAAGTGTCCTCATCTTCTAAAACCAGCCATTCGCCTATATTTGCAGGGTATATATATTTATTGTGCATTTGAGTAATAATCTTTGTGTAGTAATGATGCTTATGAAGATTGTAGAAAGTCTGTCTTTGTTGTCTGCCGTGACAGATGAGCAACCATGGATGAGAAGGATCTATCATTGGAGGGGGAGGTCTTGAACATCACGATTCCATAAAATTTCTCATCGACATTCCCCGACTCCCCTGCAACATCAATTTCAAATAATTTTGTAGAAGTTATACTTCAAAAATATTTAAAAAGTATAAACTCTCAATATAAATAAAAGAATATCATCTTGTGCTAATATGGAGGATAAAGAAAAGAAGGGAATCTAAAGAGTATGTATGAAACCTTTAACTGAAAAATATGTATGGTAACTTTTTTCCCTTTTTTCTACTTTTTTTCCTTAGTCTTTCAAGTAAATATTTAATATGTAGTATGTAGTAATTAGTTCATTGAAACTTGCAAATTCCACCTTTAAGAATTGTAAAAAATTTGTAGATGTCAAATTGGAATAGATTTATATAAATCGAATATTTACTATCTTCTTCCTCCCCTTCACCCAAGGAGAGTCTTATATATAAAAGATATATCATGTAATAGTGATTACGTGATGCTATAAATTAATAAGTTTTATCTATATTTAAGAATTTTTTTTTTACTTTTAGGATTTTGTTAAAAAATGCTAAAACAATTGAATTTATTAACTTGTAATATTAAGTAAGTACTGATAATTGATGTATCTTTTACGAATCCCTTTCACCCACTTGATCCCAGTCACTTTGAAGAATAGGAAGACACTGAATCTCAAACATTTACATACATAATATAGATATATCATCTTCGTAAATATCGAGATCTAGCTAAAAAACAAGGAAGAAGAAGTCTTAAACGTGGAACAGCATTGAGCATCTTGTCGGTTCATAATTCCTATAAATAGATGATATTTGTAAAATTTAATAAAGGTATCCTTTCTTAAAATACATTGATATGAGGATCAATTCCCCATGCTTGCTGTAAATATTTAGTGAATATTAGACGATTACTCTGTCGCATAAACTTTTTTCAAATTTTAATAAATTTAAAAGTAATTTTTAAGAATTGTAAAAAATATACAAGAACTAAGATTTAAAAGAGATTTATATAATAAAATCATTATGTATTATATTAAATGTTTTCTCCTAAGCTATGATCCAAGATTTAGCTCGTTGGTGTTATTATCATACAGGGCTCTCCAGTAGTAGGACTTGAGATTTAAATAGATTATACGACTGTAAGGACCTGCACTTTGCTGCAGAGAAGTTTAGTGATTGGTAACGCAAAGATTTTAAGAGTGATTATCAAAGTAGCACTAACTCAATGAGGAATGGCCATTTTATGTACTACGTTAAAAGAAATTAATGGAGAATTTATGTGGCTAATATATAGGTAAAAGATTAACTGCTTGGATTGACAGATAGAATGACCCAATGCCACAAAACAAAATTGAACAACCACATATGAAAGTTAAGGGCATTATAACAAGGTGAGAAACTCCAATTATAGAAATTCCAAATATTCAACTCTCTTTCTAGTTAAAAACACCTTGAAACAATTATCCTTAGAGGTCACAAAACTTTAATCATTGGTGACATAAGCAACATGGTGTTAAGCTGAAAACCAATTTGTAGACATGATTAAGATGAGAGACTAACTAGTGTGATAAATTGAGCCACTTTGAGAAGCTCTACAACTCTGGTGTAGTCACTATCTAATATGATTACCTGATATCAGGACTTACCAAATGCCTTGATAGTTGTGGCATCCTTTTAACAAGAAGAAAAAGCAAGTAGACCAAAATAGATACATAACACAAAATTACTTTAGTGCAATTTGAATGCAAACTTGACCTCTAGATGATGGCAGCATGAACAAAAGACCTGAAAGTAAAAGCAAAAATTATAAAGGAGAACCAATATCCATGAAGAAAATATGAAGTTTTAAATTACCTTGAAATGTGAATTTGCACAAACAAAATGGGCATAGCAATAGTGCTCCTTCCGTTTGGCTTAGTGAATAACATTTGCCACTATTAAAGGAAACCGAATAAAAAATCCCCGTAGCAAAAATGAAAAAATTTCCTTTGGCTCTAAGGATAATATCAATGTAGAGCAAAAACTTTGTTCCAATAACAAATTATAAAACTCATGTAGCAATAACCTGCCATGTAATATTTGGGGACAACATGGAGCAAGTTGCCAGTCACAGTAGGTAAATTTCAAAATTGTTGAATAAGATAGAATAAGCAAATAGAATGAACAAAGTTGTAAGAATATCCAAGAAGTCCCATTTCTCTATTCCTCTTCAGGTTCTTCTTCTTCTTCTTCTTCTTCTTCTTCTTGGAGAAGGCTCTGTCCATCATTGTGTGGCAAAAAACCTCGCAGATCAATCTTTGAGCTGGCATTCCTTGCTTGGAGTCAGGAATATCGGCCAATGTGATCTCAGCAGATAAATAGGCTTCACCTTATTCCATATCTCTTCTCTCACATTGTCAATCCATAGCTAACAATTACAGTTGCATTTCCAGTGCACATTGCTATTCGAGAACAGATCAATGAGCAGGTAGAGTTTTAGGCCACTGGGTTGTAAGAATGAAATAGTATGATGTATTCAGAAGCAGAGACTATCATAGTTTCTATTATGTATTGCATAATGTAAGGGTCAACATTTATCTTTAAAATTTTGAGACTTGCACAACTCACTCTAGTTTTTTAGGCTCCACACTTCCAATCAAACTGTACAATGATTGTCAATAAGATAAACATATAATAGCACCAGATAGGCAAAGAGAATACAAAAGAATTGGGCAAATAGATAATACAAAAAAGGTTAGGGAAAAAAGATCCATAAGCTATGCGTCGAAACTTAATCTTGAACTCTACCAACCACAGGATGCTACAATTACAGCCATCTAAAGGAGGGTAGGATCTCCTATGAGTCATGCTTCTGCTTTGTGGAAGGGGTAGATGACCAAAGTTCAATTCAGCTGCTAACAAACTATATAACTCAATTCCACCGAGAAATTTCCCAATAAGTTGGATTAGCAAAGGCCAAATTCTCTCTAACATCTCTCAGTGAAATAACTGTGTGATTTCACTTTTTGCGTTAAAATTTTAAAATAGATAGTTAACAACTCAAAATTATGATTTTGAACCAATTATCTATTCAAGCAGTGAAAGAGAAAATGAAGTGAACACAATGGAAATCTAGGAAACAAAAAGGATTAGCACCAATTTCCCCCTGGGCTTAATAAAGGCAAGGATAAAGCTGGAGCACAATATTAACATCGCCTATATAAAACTTGTAGCTATCATAAATAAAATTTGATATGCAACAACTTTCAAAAATTAAAATGGTGATCATGCAAAGTAATCGGAAGCACAAAAATTTCTTTGAATAAAATATAAACTAAAAGGAAAAGAAAGAAATGTCTACATAAAGGGAGGGAAGGAGAACAACTTACGAATTTGGTAATCTTTATGGAAGTCCAAAGGATCTCAAACGTGTAAATAGCTTATCTAAGAGGAAAACTAATAAACAGGAAAAAAATAAGGAAAATGTACCATCCAAATGAATGAAAGGCAAAAAAGAATAACGATTGAACAAAAATAGAGAGAGCTTTCATGGTAAAGTATACTGGTAAAGCCAGGCAGTGATGAGAGCCATTATTAACCTACAAGTTGTATAGGCCAAAGGGAAGCTTATCTTTTCTGAATAGCAAATATGGTAACGTGCTCACAAAGCAAGAGGAGCACAAAATTGGAGACATAGGAGGAGAAGTTAACCTGATAGGACAAGATATAAATAACTCAAATATGTAATCTATAAGGGAATCAAATGCAAGGACACAAAATTTATTAAGTTAAATGAATGCAATTTAAATAGGTTTGAACATATATGTAGCACAATGGACAAGAAACTCATTCAAGAGACCTCTATCAATGACAAATGGTTTAGGTACGATAGCTAACTAAACTTCACTATGTAAATGCTCAAATATTTCATTGTATACTATATTCCATGTGCAACCTCATTACTCGGGAGAACTATTTTCTATGACAAATGGTTAATGCCTGCTTCCAAAGTTACTTGGAACTAAAATCCACAGGTAATAGCACAGGGAAAAAATAGAAATCAATGAAATCACAATCACAATCACAACATGCTATGAGAACACGACAGTTGTCTAAAACTAACATAGCTTCAAACACCATAATAAAAAGGAGGCAGAGAACAGGGAGGAAGATTGAAATTGTGACAACAAAAGAGATTTGCTGGCGATCTTCCAGCACCACGAACCACAAATATTGTAGAAAACTTGAGCAAAGGATGAAATAATAGAGATATAAGGACAGCTCTTGGCCTGCATAGATAGAAACCCTAAAATCACAAATCAGATCAACCTAGGGTTTACGAAAAAAATAGATGAACAACATGAGAAGCAAACATATACGAGTCCCTCCCCAATCCAACGCAGAAGACAACGCCTACAACCAAACCAACCAATAGAAGAGGAGACATGAATGGAGGTGGCCATGTAAGGCCAGGGAGATGCAAGGCATCATAATCAGCAAGCATGATATCAAAGGAGTCTGCCTACCCCACCGAGAAAGAAGACGCAAACAACGATTGCAATTGGATGGCAGAGAGGCGTCGACTGAGGGTCAACAAGCACGGACCACCAAAAGGCAAATCGGAAAAGGGGAAAGGGCAGAAGCAACGTAATGACCTGAGTTATCTCAAAAGGCAGAGAAAAAAGAGATGACGTGGAGCCTTGGGAGACTCCCAATATATTAAAAATTCTGAGCAAAAAAGAGAATAGATTTAAAAAGTAGGTATAGATGAGAGTACGGAAAGCAGTCCCTACTAGCCCCACAATTCAAAGGGAGGGAAAGAGGGTGACGTGGAGGGCTTAGAAGAGAGCTTCGAATCCATTTTTGGACTCCCAATAGATTAAAAATTCTGAGCAAAAAAAAGAATAGATTTAAAATGTAGATATAGATGAGAGTACAGAAAGCAATCCCTACTAGCCCCGTAGTTCAAAGGAAGGGAAAGACGATGACGCGGAGGGCTTGGTAGAGAGCTTGGAACCCTCTTTTAGTATTAAGAGAATAGATTTGCAAAATTTAATAAAGGCATCTTTTCTTAAAATATATTGATACGAGGATCAATCCCCCGTGCTCAGAGTAAATGTTCAGTGAATATTAGACGATCATTCTGTTGCACTAACCTTTTTTGAATTTTAATAAATTTAGAACTAATTTTTCAAAATTGTAAAAAATATACACGAATTAATATTTAAAAGAGATTTATAAAATAAATTGTTATGTATTATACTGAATGTTTTCTCCTAGGCTGTGATCCTAGATTTAGCCTAAGAGATATATATACATAAAATATTCACAGCCCCTAAGTCACTAGGATCAGGTGGGTGAAGGAGACATGTAAAAGATATATTGGTTACCGGTACTTACGTAATATTATAAGTTAATAAAATTTAATTATTTTAAGATTTTTTTATAAAATTCTAAAAGTAAAATAAAGTCTTGAATATTAGTTAATTTTATTAATTTGTAACATTACATAACCAGTATCACAAAATATATCTTTTATGCATAAAACTTTCCTTGGGTGAATAGGAAGGAAAAAGATGGTAAATATTCAATTCATATACGCATAAAATAAATCTCTCCCGGATTTGACACTTACATAATTTTTAAAATTTTTAAATGTGGAATTTGCATGTGTCAACAAACCCTGAAAGAATAGGGACAAAAACTAGAGAACAGGAAAAAAAGTTGCCGTCTTTAAGATTCTTTTACGGGTTCACCTTGTCACGTACTTAAGGAGTTCGATCACTGATCATGTAAGTTATTTCACATATTAAATAAAAGATATAATATTTTTATGTATTTATTAATAATCTGAACTTTTTGAAATAATAAAATCTATTTTTCTATTCTAAAGGAGAGTTACGAAGGAAGCATTTTAGTCTATTCATGTGTCTTCACTTACAAGCTGCTCACCTTCCTCTTTTTTTTATATATATATTTTTCTTTTTTTTAGCGTACCTCAAAGGATAAAAATTCTCAGCCTTTCACTTCTTCATTGAAGTTTCTAACCTATCCCAAGAACTGTTTAGGAATACGAAAACCGACCACTTTATGTTTGGCTTTTTCTTTTTTTGGACACCAATTTTTAAATATAATAATAAATTAAATACGAAAATAATAAAAATAAAATTCATTATAATAATTAAGAAATACTAATTATAAATATTTTTGTGTATTAGGAAGATCAAAAAAATATGAATCAAGATTCAAATTTAACAAATTAAATATATTATTTGTATTGTCAAAATCTAATAATACGATTAATTATTACATATAGTATTATACTTAACATAATTTTAATATAATTTTTGGGTCGGTCTCGGGTTAATTAACATTAGGAAACCCCTTTTTTTTATCAACAAAAATGCATCAATTATTTCTATATGACAATGACAGGATTACAATTTACTGAAATATACTGCTACAATCTAAGTTAGTATCAGAATTATATGATTGCTATATTTTACCCTGGGTTCTGATATGTACTCCAATACTAAATGCGAATGAACTGAAAATACAAAAACTCTCAAAGTGGAATCTCTGTCCCATTAATCTGTTGATCTGGAAGTTTGTTTCAAGTATGTTAATTGGAGCCTTACCCTCTTAAACTTCCTAGATGTACCTATATTTTGGTTTTGTATCATTGTATGTAGAATTTATTTTTTCAATTATTGATTTTTCTATTTAAACTATACTTGACTATTGCATATTGATCAATCTTTTCATTATAATTATTTAACACAAGTATTACATGTTAAAAGAGATAGATCAAATCGCAACGTAGCGGGCTCTTTTTCTAGTATATTTAATAATTAAGTAAAGGAAGGGGCTTTAGTCGCTTAAGTAGAAGACTCGGCTTTGAGTCTCTATGGATGCAGCAAACTTTCTTGGGAGGGGTCCCCGGTGAACCGCCCGACAGTACCCCCAATTAGGATTAGTCAGGTCCTTCAGTATATCGGATACCAGATAGTCTTGCACAAAAAAAAAACATATATATAGTAATTATTGATGGGTTCACCGTATCATTTAATATATTTAATAATTATGATGGGTTCACTGTATCATTTATAAAGTTAATTCACTTAAAAATGCAACTTTTTGTGTCATACGTATTTTTGGTTAAATGTTTCATACTCTTCAAATTTCCTCCTTTTCTTCATCCTCTCTATTAGCACAGTACGATATTCTTTTATTTATATTGGGAATTTATACTTTTAAAATAACGTTTAAGTATAGCTTTTACTGAATTATTGTGAAATTGATGTTGCAGGAGAGCCGAGGAAGGTCGGTGAGAAACTCTATGAAACCGCATTATTCAAGACCTCCCCCTCCAATGACAGATCCATTTCATCCATGGTTGCTCATGTGTCATGACCGACAAAGACAAAGACACACTTTCTACAATCTACACGAGAATCGTTACTGCATAAAGATGATTGCTCAAGTGCACAATAAATACATATACACTGCAAATATAGGCGAATGGTTGGTTTTAGAAGCCGAGGACGCTTTAGAATGTTGCATCTAGAGCATGAAATCTTTTGATATCATCAAGATTCCAAGCTTGTGCGATGTTGGATATTGTATGTTTGTATTGATCTCCCTTCGGTGAGCAGGATTGTCATGTTGTGTTTATGATTGAAGGGGGATAACATAATACAATTTTGCAAGTTTGAAGAGAAAATATTCCAGCAGGCAAAAATTAGCCTCGGCTAGGATGATTCCCTTATGCATATCACTGTTTTTAAGGGAATGATATATTTGTTGACTCTAAAATTCATTCTATTTGAAGTAAAAATATCCACAACGTCCCTTCAAGCCACTCAATTGATATTCAATCAGGATCTTCTTGATCTTAAATGGTAGTGGGTATGAGCTTTTCATCTTGACCCAAAGACGAGTTACTAGTTGTCATCAAATTAAAAAGTATAGCTGCTTCTTTGAAGACTTTCAACTTTTCTATCTATCGTATAAACTTCTCCAAGAATTTCAAGTTTTCTTTCAAAAAGGCGATCATGGCTCTCATTAGTCTTTAACAGTTCTCTCGAAAGTAAACTAGATATCACCATCATCCGTAGCAAGTTCATATATACAGTTCCAAAGCCCCACATGGATGATGTTTATTGAAATTATTTATCCCGTTATTAGTCGCACTTGATAAATGAATCTTATATATGACACTAATGAAACTTGAAAATCCATATTTTTTTCATTTTTTCTTTTTATCTAAAAAGAAGCGCAATAATATTAGCGAACAGTCACCTCGCTATCTAATATTCAAATTTCTGTATTCAACTATGGACAAGTTAGACGAATTGAACAATCAGTAATAACACTGGCTATATCAACATAGCATCACACAAGGGCTAGTGATTGTTTAAAAAATAGGCACCTGCCAATGCACCAAATCAAAAGTCTAGTACACACCGGTATTCATCACTTCTAAATCAATTCAAGCCAACCAGAAGACCAAGCAGACATTCATTCATATCGCGAAAAGCAGGAAATTGAAAAGGACTTCATTTGCAACTATATATGACTAAAATAGGGATGGATAACTTATTGAAACTTTAACGGACCAAAAGCTATAACGTACACTTTATGATATATAGACTTGCGTGATCAGATCCTGATCCTGCCATCTACCAATTGAATGTTTCCGTGCATGCTTTTGATAGCGCAGATTGGTACCAGGCAGAGCTAAGTTTCACCTCCTTGATGGGGCAACGATGGCGTCCTTTAACAATATTAGGATCATGACCGACATCCACAAGAAGTGTGTGGAACGTGCTACCTGCAAAGTCATAAATAATGTGATCGCCCTCCACGGTAAATCTGGATAGGTACATCTTGTTGGCAGTCCCCTTCACGATCTCCTTCTCAATGAAGGAGGACCCGTAGCTCACAAATAGCAAGTTGTCTCCCAAGCTCCTGACCGTCCTCCATGTGCCATGGGACGGATCTAATGCAAGGACCGAAACTCTATCGTGGTCGTAATCACTCAAGAAAATCGCCAAAAGCTCACCCTCGTGCTCAACCAAGAAAGATTGCTCAAAGGATTGATTTCGTCTCCAACTTTTCATGGGTTGTGGTCGCTTAAAGGCGAACTCCCAGATCCCTTGGATGTTGTTCGGATCGAATACCGCTATACAGCCTCTCTTGTCCAAGCAGTGGAGCTTGCCTCGGCACAAGGTCGGAGGGCAAGCCAGGTCAATCATCCGCTGGATATAAATACAAGTCCAATGCTTGTCGCCACGCCTTAAGATCCCGACATCCATTGCCAAGTCGTCCATACAAATGATACAGCAGTCAGGTGAAGCTGGTGGAGATGAAAGCCATGCGTGCGTAAAGTAAGGAGGGGGAGAGTATCTGGGAAGCTCTATTCTGACACTCGTTGTGATATTGAAGAGAAACACTGAACTAGGATCAGATTGTCGAGTTAGGACGAGCCAACCGTGCATTGAGCCGATGATCACTGCACCTATCAGTTCCGGGATCACCTCGGTTCCATGGATGTCATATAACGGGTTGTAGAAAGTGCAGCGTTCATCCTGTGTTGTAATAAGAATCGGGGACGCGAACCAAGATGGACTGCCAATGTACTTGGATGTCGTCGACCTATAAATACGTTTTCCCACAGCTCGCCACGACGTGCAAGTTGCTCGGAGCATGGCCAAGTCCGAAATAGAGCAGTGCCTTGCTACCATGTCCATAACCTCCGGTGGAAGATCGGACCAACATCGTCCTTCAGCTTGTTGACAATCGTCATCGTGACTTTCGGTTGTTACTCGCTTTCCATCTACCTTTGACGCCATTGATATATAATGACCTGTGCATCACAATACGTTGTCTAAGGGACGAGTGAATGAGAGGATAAAAACAAAATTATATATAGATGGCGCAATGACCAGGGGAACCAGCGTGAAAGTAAAGGAAGAACAGCAATAAACACAGCATTAAGAATTCTTAATTATGTATTAGGAGATTTTTTTGTATATCTACTATATCTTTCCATTATACTGATATGATCAGGATAATACAAGATACCAAGAAGTTGAGAGATTTCCTCTGTAACCGACTAGGGCGGTTAGTGTAATCTTTTTTGGAATCTTTTCCATTACTCGATTGCTCTTTTTTTTTTTCATGTAATTTTTCTCAATTGCTATTAGGATGTGTATATATATATTGTAATTGGTTGTGAAATAAATTCAGCTTTTTGAGCCCCATTATCTTCTTTTACATTATGTACATAAACTGTAGATCCAATCATATAGATTGATTATAGCCAACTCAAGTTTTATTCATTAACGAAACATCTAATGTCATCGACAATTACAGAACAACCAACAGTGGATTTAACGATCTTACCATCTCGTCAAATAGTGGAAACTTACCTCCTGTAGTAGATGGATATTATGATATACTGAGTTTTGAATGTGATGAACACATCAAATTGGGACTTCTTTTTTTTTCCCCGCTAAGATTGGACCTCTTTTGTATTGCTGGAGTGGAGGTTCCCTAGCAATCGAATATACTGATTCAATCTAAAGAGATACACTTTTTTTGTCTTTGAATATTCTTTTAGGGATTTTATTCGGTTGCGTATCATCTGATTATTCTTTTAGGGATTTATCAACCTTTATAAAATGTGTACAGAATCTTCTTGGTTTTGAATTTTAAAAAAAAGGAAATAGAACTACAAAAGAAAATAAAACACGACACTTGATCCTTTTCAACTTTTTTCTTTCAAAGATTTTCTGATCATCTGATTATTTGATTTTTTTTCTCTTGAGTTTTACCTAACTTTTATATAAAATATATGCGATCACTATTCATTGGATCTGTTCAAAAGTTCGGTACCGCATCAGAGACGCCTCTAATTTTCTTGATTTTGGATTCCAAAAATAACTAGACAATACTCCAGAAACACAGCCAAGAGCCATCGACCCAACAAATCAAGATCGGGGTGAAAGACAGCGGACGTTGAGAGATTGTCGGAGGGGTCCAGAAAGAGAATATGGGAGTGGGTAAATTCACTCAGAAAAGATACATATTTTTCGGATCAAATACAAAATTTAAAGTGAGTTTCCATTAAACTTTGCAAAATTTAATGGGAGAAGTACCCAATCTGCAATCCATCAAGACGTTTTCGAATAATCAATTCATTCACAATTTTAAATTCACCATACATAAAAAGAAGAAATATAGTTGCGACATCACATGTTAGAACTATTTAAATTGATCTTATAAATTGATTAAGAAGAAGTAGCACTAACCTATTGCCAAGGAAGAATGACGAACAAGTTTGTGAATGCTGATCCTCTGCTATGCTGTATTCACAAGTAAATTAGAGCACATCGATTGTGAAACATCTTATGAAGAGATAGGTCCTTTTCCTTTATATGTAAGTGGAGTCGAGATGCCAAAATTGAATTTGCTAATATCGTTCCTCTAAAAGGATTTTTTTTTTATATTGCAAATATTTTAAATATCACACTCCATCAAAATAGGAACCTGATATGAAAATTATCTGACATGATATCGGAACATATTATCCTAATTTAACTAAGCCTCTTTTTGTTGTGCATCGTTTTTTGAACATTTCGATATTAGTTCACCACGGGGAAATCATCTTTGGCCGGTGATCAAGGAAGAATATACATATTCTAACTCCAATGGAGATAGATACTATAGATCCGTTAAAGTCATTTTTCCGATCCATCTTTCAATTAAAAAAGCTATTATTTTTCTATGCTATTTGAAATCTCACTTTAACACAAACTTCGATATCATGATCTGCGAGATATATATTTAAATATTTTCTCACATCCTCACCAAGCTTCAGTGGAATTTCTTCTATTACTATATCACTGTAGAGGAGAGACTTTTCAAATAATTGCACCAGTCCACTGTCATTTCACATAGTCACTCCTCACCATTGATCGGACTCGGGTACCCTATATTTTTCACGGTACCCTAATCCTACTCAAAACTTATAAGATAATACAAGTTCAGGATATTATGTTGAAACATGTTTATTATTTATTCTTTTACCTATATAACGTGAATCATTTACATATTTTTCATGATTATTATTATTATTATTTCATATGGCTTTTTTTTTATCATAATCAAATATGTGAAATTTAAGTATGCCTATAGTATAGTTAAACACTATTTATTACTGATTTTAAGTTGTAATAATATTCCAAACATAAAAATTTATCAAATATTCAAAATTATTATGTCAAATAGAACTTCATTTAGTTAAGAATACAATGATTTAAACCATTTGTGAATTAGAGTTCAAACGAGAAAATTATGAACGATTAAGATTAACCATGCAAATCAAGTAACAGTTCTGGTGCTGGTGCTGGTGCTCGTTTCGGGTACCTTGTGTATTGGAATTGGATCGGAACCAAAACTGACCGGTTCATTGATTTGATTTGTTACCAGAAACCTATCGTATTTTTATTAAAATCTACTATAACTTACTCTATATGATAGGTTATTACATGCTCCGGATTTAACCTGTACCTGTGCACACCCGTACACCCTATAGCATTTGTATATCTATCTATGTTATTTATGGAAGCACATATTCATTTTAGTATACTTGTCACTTTTTAAATTATCAATTGACATATATATATATATAGATGTAAATTTTACAGCTTATTATATTTGAAAAATAAAGATATAATGGAGATTTACTAACATATAATTACATACGAAGTATATCTCCAATTTCACTTTCTTTTTTTGCTCCTCTTATTTCATTATAGTTTTTCTTCATTTCCCTTTCTACCCTTTTTCACTATATAAAAAATCAATTAAATTTTCTCTCAATAACTATAGTTAATACTTTGTTAAGTCATTGACATGTTTGTTTTTCACCATAGTTATTAAATGATAAAATGTATGCATCGTACGGGTTGACTTCTAGTATTTTTTTAAATTATATACCTAATTTTATAACGGATAAATGAAGCCTTTGGTGATCAATCTTTCGTACTTTTACAATTTCTATCATGGACTTTTATTTTTTGTTATTCATATCCTCAATGTTTTATTTTGTTCACTCTATTGCTACCTTTACCTTTTCATAAAAATGTATATTTCATCCAAAAATAATTTTTTTAACAAAACATTTTTAAAAATAAAGGAAATAAGAAAAAAGTAAACAAAAATGAAAAATATCGGTAGAGTCGTTGGTGCGATATATCCTCTAAAATTAGGACTCATTCCTGATTTATAGTTGAGTGGTGGTTACCATCACTATAAAATCATGACTCACTCTCAGTAAAAATGAGTCACAATTTTATATGGGACAGAAACTAACACTTAATTAGGGACGACTTCACCGTGTTCCTTACTTTCCGTTTGCTTTTTTTCTTATAATTTTACTTTTCATATAATGTTTATATTACAAAATGATTTTGATGAAAAATAAATTTTTAAATGGAAAGTGTAATGATTGGACTAAAATGGTAAAAAAAAAAATAAAAGATTGAGAAAATGAATAGTAAAAAATAAAGTTTTAGGATGAAAATAGAAAAGGTATGAAAAATTGATGACGAAATGTATTATTATTCCTACTCTTAGAGGAATACCCGATTCATTATTATTCTGGCTGCCGAAAAAGTTTTTTTTTATTTTTTTTAAAAAATAATTTTGATAATTTTGCCAGTTACATTACGGACCGATTTACGGTTCGGGGCCGGTTTCAGATCAGTGGTTTGCCTTCCTCAACGAAAAATGCAACAGTCGAGGTCCATAAAATCTGCAGGCACGTTCCAGTCCGGTAACGAACCAAACAAGTCTGATTAACATCTCTTCCTAGGAGCAAATATTACGGAATCAATTCGTTATACAAATCTTTTTAAGTCTTAATTCATGTATAACTTTTACAATTTTCAAGGATTAGTTTTACGCAATAATATTTAAGAGAGATTTATATAATATAATTATTATTTAATGATTACCGAATATTCATTCTGAGCATGAAATTGATCCTCATATTAATATTTAAAAAAAATAAAGATGCCTTCACTAGATTTTGCAAATATCAATTATTTATAGGAATTATGAACCAATAACGTACTCATATGATTGCTCCGGATCATGAAATCGATATAATATCAGATAAACTGATGGAATATAGTTTCTTCGCCCCCAAACCTCCCAAGTTCAACTCCCAGTAGGTCCAATACCAAGGGTTGTTTTCTCGAGAGTAGGGATTTTATATCTCTCGAGCTCGAAATGTATCCGAATACCTCAGTTATTAAAAAAAAAAAAAATAGAGAGACTATACTTTATTCTAAACCAGGGTCGTATGGAAAGGGCCGCTAATCACTTCGCAGGGCCGCAGAATTTGTATATTCAAATAATTAGATGACTCACAAGATTCTAAAAGAATTTATTAGATAATATACTTGAATGTCAATATTAGGTAACGTTTATACCATAATTATGTCTAGCCTGCAGACAGTGCGGGATATTCCCAATGTTGGAGATAAAGATAACATATATCAGTAAATTGGATTTTAAAGGATTCCTAACTCCAAACAATTATACAGGAGACTCGATCTTTGTCAACCAAAAGTTTCTGCAACCCACTAGAAATGCAGATACCTCCGCTAGATACAAATTACAGGCCTTTCATCCTCTTTCAACTGCATCCCTGATGGAGGAACAATGCCAAAATAAGCAACAATCCAAAGAATTATGCAGTGACGGAAGCCTGGGACAACTTGTGGTGCACTCTTTTGACTAATGAGGTACCATAGTACAATACCCCAGAGCAAGCGATTTTAAAAGGAGATTGAGGAGATGGTTTGGTATCACCCTACCTGACAGAGTCCTGGCAAATGTCGATGGATACACCATTTACCACAGAACTATCGTGCGCCACTGAGTTAACATTGCCTCTTTTGCTCTGAAGAGTCTCCTGGTGCTTCTAATTTAATAGATTTGCCAATCCAGAGGGTATCCTGAAAGTAAAAAGTATGTTAACTTATAATGCAACATTTTACAATTCGTAAGAGATGCAGCTAAAAGTTCATACACAAAAGAAAAAAAAAAATCCTTAAAACCATGAGGTGAGCTAGTCCATGCCTCTTTAAATGATACATGCTGCAAGTTAACTCCTCAAAATGCACTTATCATATGCTTACACTCCTCCGATGGTCACCCATAAGGAAAGTTGCTGAAAGATGCTTGTTATCTGAATGATGATAACTAGAATGGAAAGGAAAAGGCGAGTCACCTCTTTGATAGCTGTCTCTGATGAGCTGCACTTGGTGAATGGTGTTCATGATTTTGTAAATCAAAAGTAACGCGTGAAAGTCATTTATATTTTGCAGACAGTCTTTTATGGACATTGTGATTAGTTTCTCTGGTATAACCGAGGGATGGAGAATTGTGATATTTGTTAGCTTATTAAAACTAAAAAAAAATGGGAGGATAAGGTAACGAAAAAACGGTAAAAGATATGCATCAATACGTATATGGTTGAAATCATGGAACAACAAATAACCAAAAAGATTTTGCAAATCCAAAGGGAATTAACTTGGTAAGTGGGATAGGCACCAATTTCTAGTTATTTGCCATAAACAGAAGCTGAAATTTTTCTGTTGCATATTAAGGGATTATATTTGTGAAAGGTGGCATCAAAACTAAGACGCAAGATGAGACACGTGAAGCAGAGAGGTAGAGGCAGTATCTAGTACTTCGTGGGTAAGCTAATCGATACAGGAGATGTTATGAAGAAGAATAAGTATTTCAAAAGCAAATCGCAATATTCCTCTAGCTGGTTTGATCTATTATTCTGATATTCAAGTCAAGAATGTAAGTCTCCTGCGAGGTTGCCTGTGCATTTGCAAGCCAACTCTTGAAAAGCATCTCGCTATCTGTACAAAAGTTCTGAGAGAGGTCTTGAACCTGAACATCTCGACTGTAGGCATCAGCATCCCAAGTAGATTCTCCATCATAGTCTTGAGGAACAACTCCTTGGTTGTATTTCCGTGGAAACCTGATAGACCCCTCCCTTCCATCTCCAGGTTGCTGTTCTCCCCCACTGCTCTCAAACCACCTGAGACGTATACAAACTTGGTTTCTGCCCATCGCTTTGTGGCTTTACCATTGAATCATCCAGAGCCCTTTCCCCATTTCTCTCATCGAGTATATTCCTCTTCCCTCCCCAAAAATCGTAGCTTCAATATCCAAGTGAAATCTTCATCGACAATAGCGCTAAAGTGAAGGCGGAACCTGCCTTCCACAAGATATACAACTAAAGGAAGAAACATATTTTATTTCAAGATCATATTAACCTTACCATTTTGTATATTCATTGAGGGGAAATGATTACAAACCTGATGTATGGTTGATCACAACCTTTTGTCAATTCTCAACATTAGCTTTGCTAGCACACTACATTTAAAAAATATTTTTAAGAAATGCTAATGTTAATTAAAGGGGCAAAAACATGTGTACAACTCGTATGAGGAAAAGATAAACCTGAACTTGGCACTCTCAAAGTGCTCACATAATGGTATCCAATCTACTTCATTCACACCATTAGGAGGATTCCAACATGCTTCCTCTGGGTCAGAAAAAATCTTGTAGTGGTAGTGACACCGATGCTTGAATTGCCTAATACGACTAGCCATTTCTGCATCAACTACTTTCTTTGTATACGAATCAGACAGAAATTTCAAATTCGCTCTACAAAGAAATACAATAAGGAATAAGTGTGAGAAGATGACTGTGCATTTTTTTGCCATTTAACTAACAGAATTTGCGCGGGCTGCCGTGGGGAAGCTCTCTCCTAAGGGGAAAGCAGAGAATGATGATCAAGAAACTAGAAAGAAGATAAGGCATGTGTGTAACCCTAAAGCTCCAAAGGTTTCTAGACAATGTGCAAAAGGGAAAACCCATTTGAGAAAATCAGCCTTTAGGAGACGGGGGTGAGAGGGAGAGCTAACTTACTGCACAACAAGGAGGTGGAAAACCTATTCGATGTGCCCATAATTGATTCTTTCGGGAGTATGCATGGTGGTGGTGGCTGGCTAGAAATAGCCACCATGGACCAATGATTTTTATCAGTTGGAACTGTCAGGGAATGGGGTCCAACCTAACAATTCGACATCTCAGAGACCTGACAAGGATTTATAAGCCAGATTTCATTTTTTTGATGGAAACGAAGAATCGAGCTGACAAGATAGAAACGTTAAAGAGAAAACTTTGAATGGACAACATGATTGTAGTAGATCCCATAGGAATCAGTGGAGCTTTAGCCTTATTGTTCAATGGCTCTGGGGTAGATCTTTTAGAAAAATTAAGGAACCTTATTGATGTCAGGTTGTCCTGTGTGGACAATGTGGGAAAGATTAGAATCACTGGGACATATGCAGACTGTGACTTTTGGCATAGGCAAAAAAATTGGGATAAGATTCGAGAAATAGGTTGGAGGGTGAACGAACCTTGGTTATGCATTGGTGATTTCAATGATATTACCCATCAAAAGGAGAAGTTAGGGGGAGGAGCTAAGGAGGAAAGGAATATTAGGACTTTTAATAGTTTGATTAATGACCTGAGACTCATAGACTGTGGCTTCAAAGGGAATGCTTTCACCTGGTGGAATAAGAGAGAAGGAGAAAGAGCAATTAGAGAGAGGTTGGACAGAGCTCTGAGTTCTGTTTCCTGGAAAGTAATGTTTCCAAAGAATATAGTACTTCATGAGATAGCCTTGGGATCTTATCATTGCCCACTAATAGTGAACACACATTGGAACGAGGTGAAGGGACCAAGATATTTTAGGTTTGAGAACTATTGGACTACAGACAAAGGATGTGGAGAAGTTGTTGACTCTAGTTGGATGTGCAAGAGAGCGAAGAATCTGCATATTATTGAAGAGAAATTACAGAGCTGTGGTGTTAAACTTAGAAAATGGAGTAGGAGGGTATTTGCAAATAATCTCAAGAGAGTTGAGGACCTTAAAAAGCAGTTACAAGCTTGTTTTGCTGAGGACCAGGTATCTAAACAAAAAGTTCTGGAGATCGAGAGTGAGATTAATAGTCTGTGGAAACTAGAAGAGTCATACTGGCATCAACGATCTAGAAATAGATGGCTTCGAGCTGGGGATAGAAATACCTCTTTTTTTCATCGTACTACACTCTAGAGAAGGGTAAAGAATAAGGTGGTGAGGATTAAAGATGAACTAGGTCAGTGGGTGGAAAATGAGGGGGAAATAATGCATACTTTCCAAGAATACTATAAGTCCTTATTTGAGGAAGAAGGTATAGAGTATATGGAGGATGTCCTGAGTGTTGTTAAGCCTAGAATTAGTGAGACATTAAGAGCTGCTTTAGATAGAAATATTGATCCTAATGAGGTGTCTAGGGCAGTCTTTCAACTTGGGGCAAATAAGGCACCGGGTCCTGATGGTTTTAATGGTTTCTTCTTTCATACTTATTGGAATATTGTAGGTTCTAAGGTTACTGTTGTTGTCCTCCACTTCTTCGACTCAGGTATAATGCCTAACTCTCTCAACTCTACTGACTTGGTCTTAATCCCAAAGGTCATAGGACCTGAGGAAATGTCACAGTATAGACCTATCAGCTTGTGCAATTTTCTGTACAAAATTGTCTCTAAAATCTTAGTAAATAGATTGAAACCCATTCTTCCTGATATTCTATCCAAGGAACAGAGTGCTTTTATCTCTGGGAGGTTAATCCAAGATAATACTGTTGTAGCCCATGAGGTGTTTCACTTTCTTAAGCATAAAAAAGGAGGGAAGAGGGAATGGTGCACTGTTAAAATAGATATGAAAAAAGCCTATGATAGAGTGAGCTGGAGTTTTTTAGAGAAACTTCTTGAGCGGATGGGTTTTAGTGCCAAATGGGTCCTATAGATTATGACTTGTGTAAAGAGTGTTTCTTATAGACTTATGATAAATGGCAAGAGGACTGAGGAATTCAAACCACGAAGAGGATTATGACAAGGAGATCCTCTTTCTCGTTACCTGTTTATCTTTGTTTCTGAGGTGCTCTCTTATTTGATCAAAGATGCCATTTATAAAAAGGAGTTGAAGGGTTTGAGGATGAATAGGAGTTCTCCACTGCTTTCCCATTTGTTTTTTGCTAATGTTGTCGTCTTCTTTATTGAGGCTAAAGCCAGCAATGTGCTTCAGTTGAGAAAGATCTTGCATATGTATTGTTCTGCCATAGGTCAAGCTGTGAACTTTCAAAAGTCATCTATTCTGTTTAGCAAGAATACATCGGTTAACTCAAGGAACTTGGTGGGAGAAATTCTTTGCTTACCTGCTGATACATGACCTGGAAAGTACTTGGGCATTCCAATGGAGTGGGGTAGGTCAAAGATAGCGACTTTGAAGTTCTTATCTGATAGAATTTCCAAGAAACTTAAGGGCTGGAAACAGGAATTGTTGTCCTTTGCAGGGAGAGAGGTCCTGCTCAAGTCTGTGATAACTGCAATCCCTACCCATCTTATGAGCTGTTTCAAGTTACCAAAGGGATGGTGTGAGAAAGACAATAATATGGTTGCTCAATTTTGGTGGGGTCAAAAAGAGGAATAAATGAAGATACATTGGATTAAATGGAGCAAATTGGCAGACCCTAAAAGTGTAGGAGGGCCGGGCTTTAGAGATATGCAGGATTTTAATTTGGCTTTACTTACCAAAATGGCTTGGAGGCTATTGCAGGAGCCTTCTACTTTATGGGCTAAGGTCCTCAAAGGTCTCTACTTTCCCCATACTGATTTTTTGGAAGCAAAAAAGGGGGGAGACCTTCTTGGCTATGGAACAGCATCCTAGAGGGCAGGAAGTCTATGAGGAGAGGCTTACTGTGGCAAGTTGGGGATGGAGGGAGAATTAGAGTTTGGCAAGATCCATGGATACCAATGTTTGATGACCATAAATTGCATAATGTGGGTTCTTACAAAGTTAACAATAATCTACGAGTATGCAATCTCATTGATTGAGCAACTAAAGGTTGGAACCTATCATGTTTGACTGGGCTTATCTATAATGAGGATAAGGAGGTGATTCAGAGCTTCCCTTTATCTGTTGATACGAGAGAAGATAGGCTCATCTGGCCCCTTGAAAAGAATGGATGCTTAATTGTTCGCTCAGTCTACCACTTCATTAGGCAACAAAAAACTTCGAGGTACCCTGTTGGTGCATGTACTTCCTTCACTTTGAGCAAGAGGGCTTGGCATGGTATTTGGCATATTAAATGTCCCCCAAAGGTTCAGCTTTTCCTCTAGAGGGCTATATCAAACAATATTGTTGTGCAACATAACTTGAGAAGCAGAAATTTGAGTAACAATGATAGGTGCCAATTCTGCAATGAAGTAGAAACAGTGGAACATGTTCTCTTGCTTTGTCCCTGGACCTCATATGTATGGTATGAGGTGTTGGGTTTACGTATTAACAAAGTTGGTCTTAGCACCATAGGGAAGTGGTTTGAGGACTTGCTAATCTCTGCAGGTTTCATGAAGAAGGAGAGGGAAGGGATACTGATGATGGTATCCTTCTCTTTGTGGCATATTTGGAAGGAGAGATGCACTTTTGTGTCTTAGGATAATGTTCCTAATCCTCTTTCCGTAAGTGCCAAGATCAAAAGAGCTATGAAGGAGTTTGAACTATGTTGGAAGTCTGATGATAATGATCCTAAAGTTGTGCAAGTGAACAATGTAAAGCTGGAAAAATGGGTGGCACCGAAGAGGGGCCTAATCAAGATAAATTGTGACGGTACCTATAACCAGGGAACAAGGAGGGCTGGCATCGGCATCGTAGCGAGAAATGATTTGGGAACGTTAGCGGCTGGTGCTGGACAAGCTTTTTCTAGGCTTATTGTGGACAATATTGAAGCGATTGCTGTCTACCAGGGTCTCTGCCTTGCTGAGCTGAAGGGTTGGCGACATATTATTATGGAAACTGATTTTGAAATTGTCTACAACGAACTTATGAAGACTGGGGCTAAGACACGGTGGACTTTGGCACCTATTATTCACAATATTCGAAAGTTGAAGAGTTTTTTCTCTTACTTGCAGATCAGGAGAATTGGTCGAGAGGCAAATAGATGTGCAAATTATGTTGCACAAGAGTACAAAAAGAGGGATTTCACAAGTAATTGGGTTGAGGTCATTCCTCCCCCTTTATGTACATTCCTTAGAGCGGATGTTTCAGCAAATACTGTTGTAGTTGATGAGAATACTTCTATAACTATTGAGAATACTGGTGTAACTGAGGCTTACTTCGATTAAAATGTCTCTGCTGGCCAAAAAAAAAAACTAACAAAATTTGCAACTTAGTAAATACCACCTACATAATAGAATCTTCAATTAAGTTAAAAATAATTATAATTTTCTTACCTGGAGACGAGTAAATAGTGGTTCTTTCATCTCATTAGTCATTTGCTTCCAGTAGAATATCTGTAGAGGAGCTAATAATCGTGTGACTATTCCCAACTCCATTTTGAAAATTTTCTCATATGGGCATACTACTGATATTTTGTTCCGAAAATCACAATCTTGTCAATTTTTGTACCCTCTTTAAGTCGTTTTATAACTTGAAAGCCCATTGCTGGAGTGCAAGGTCTCTTTTTAGTGGAAGAACCTATGAATAATTTTAGAAAGGTAATATATATCAAAATAATTTGATAATAGGTTTAGATATAACAGTGAAATTGAGTGGATAAAATAAACCTCCAGCTACTGGATCAGTTGGTATAGGAGTCGTTGCGGTACTATTTTGGGAGCTAATATTAGAAGCATGGACCAAAGTATTTATCCTTGAAAGTTGAGGTGCCATGTCTATGATCCTGTCCAAGGTACAATAATAATGAATAAGAATAGATTATTGAATATCCATATCATAAGGAAATACCACTCTGATTATATTCAAATTCTAAATCAACTAAGCCTCGCCAATGAATTAACAAAAAAATAATTGGTAGACACTAAAGGAGCATAATCATATACAATAGCTGAAGTTAAAATACTGCGAATGAAATTCCAGTGCGTATCTCTGAATGAAAGTGGACAAGGCTTTGATTCAGAAAAAAACAAAAACACAGCGAATTCAGTCATGTCCCATTCAATCTAGTACTCCTTGACTATTTCCTTCATTAATTTAAACTTTGTTTTACCACTAGGATTTTTAACCGACAGCTTCTCAATTAGTTACAAGGCCAAGTCTCTCAGAAAAGTACATCATTTCAACAAGATATCCATCTATTCCATCAATTCACTATCCTCAAAATCAATTTTTTCCCTCTAAATACACCATCCCGAATCACAATCCAACCAATTTAGAGATATTAACATTGACTCATAAATCTGATTCCACTCAAACAGCATTCCTACCCAGCCCTACCTCAGGATTTAACACAAAGAAACTTCATAATTTTCATCTAAGCATCCAATGCTCACAGGATCGTAGGAAAAAAAATGGAAATAGGAGCTGTTGAATGGAAGTCTAATTTGGTATGGCCACCA
This sequence comes from Lagerstroemia speciosa, assembly GCA_037672795.1. Taxonomy (NCBI): domain Eukaryota; kingdom Viridiplantae; phylum Streptophyta; class Magnoliopsida; order Myrtales; family Lythraceae; genus Lagerstroemia; species Lagerstroemia speciosa. The sequence continues at coordinate 418,276 of CM075298.1, forward strand.
TATTAGGTGTTGTCTCCCTGTTGTTTCCAATCATCTGTACCAAGCAACATAAATTCTAAATGAACAAGAACATGAGAATCAGTGTGACGCAACAAAACAAGGTTCTTATCCAAGGGTGCATCTTCCTTTGAGTCAATTGCATTTCCTTATCATAAACATCTCCTGATCAGGCCCCTTTTTTCACCCCATGTCTAAGGTCAGGATGATATCTATCAGAAGAGATAGACATCAGTGCACAAAAGTACAGCACTTCATCATCACAAGCAAATTCAACATAGGCATCCATCGAGCTTTGTACGGAAATATCGCATTTTTAAAAAATATTTCTTTAAAAACCGTCCCAGTCAAAATATTTGCATTTTTACCATTAAGAGATCGCATGTTGAACACACAATCTAAATTTTCTACTGAGACTGCATGTTCGAAATGCTATCTCGGCTCGATATTGAACTAAAAACAGTGCGTTTTGGGCAAAGAGAGATCGCATATTGAACATGCACATCACACGTACATGCTAAGTTACCACATGTTCCTAAGTCAGCATCCACATCACACGTACATGCTAGCAAATTTAATAGTGTTAATAAGAAATTGATAGTTTGTACCAAAATATTATATTTTGAAAATGTTTTAAGTACAAAGTGACTAAAAAGTTTTATACCAAAATGTAACATTCATTAAAGGTTTTGCACCAACCGTACAATTTTTCCAAGATCCACCCATCCTGAATTCCTCCTAAATTGTGATGCAATGACTAAGAATGTTCAGTTTATGTGAAGATATTGAAATGAAAGTAAAATGAGTCATATCGTAGCAAATTTGAAGTCATTACAAGCATATAAACTTAAGGTGCCACATTTTCATAATAGTAACATCTAAAATATAAAGTCCTCTATATACCTAGAAATTTCTTTGAATTACAAAGAAACGACCTATTATCTTCACATTACAGTAGAATATCTATATTCTTAATATATTGAAGTAGGGTTATAACCCCCTAGCCCTCCACATGGCAGCTTTATGTGGAATTTTATTTTTCATTTTTCATTTTTTTACTCATATATAGCTTGGTAAATTAATGCTTAGTGCAATTTTATTTTTCATTTTTTTATTTATATATAGCTCGGCAAGTCAATGCTTAGTTCAAATTTGAAATCTACGATACCCATATATTATTATAGATTATATGTATCAATATTCTATTAAAAGTGTATAAGAGCCTATCAAATTTTCTTTAACTTAGACGTGGCATTGCAGTGGGATCAATTTTTGTCGACTCTTACACATTCATAGTGTATTAATAATGCATATTGAATATTTTATTCTTGTAAAATATGATTCATTTAAACTCATTTTCCTTTTATAATAATTTCTTAATAAAAAAGAGATAATTCGCGTGTCATAATTTTAATCAGATACACTTCTTAAATGAGTTCTTAATTATCTAGAACTAGTTAGTTAAAACTTATTTATATTTTAAATATTTAATATTATGCATGAGAATTTCATATATTATATATTATATTAATAAACTATTAAATACTTTGAAAATTGAAAACGTAAAAAAGGGAAAAAGGCACCAGTCGGTTTATTTTAAAGAGAGAATCTCTCTCTCTACTTGACAAGAAAATTTTTAGTGAAGTGGTCATACCATATACGCGATACGATGTAGTATTTTCATCCAATCAGAACTTGACAAGTAATCCATAATAATTATAATTATTAAATCCCAAAAAATTTCAAAAATATAAACAATAATAATAAATTGTGAACTCTAAATGGTTAAAAATTTATTAAAAGATCCTAATAAATGGTTAACCCTAAAAGGAAAAATATACAAATAGAAAATTCTAATTTGACGGATATATCATATTAGCATATGATCGCTCTATTGAAGATTTTCTCCTACTTGACATCCAGTTGCTGGACGCTAGAAGCTCCCATCGCCATTTCTAAAAAGCCAACATGACAGGTGCAGTCAGATAGCTCCTAAATGCAACCAGACATCATGCGAAAGAAAAAGAAATGAAATTACTCCAAACGAAATAAACCGCTGGTAGTGAACAGTCATCTAGATAAACCAGCGCATGGAGCATTTTAGCTACATTACTCAAATAATTCAAACTTTAACTAATCATTTCCGAATTTGCAAACTCGTAATTTGCATCTCCATCCATCCTTCAACATTTTCTGTATGATATGATGGATAATCAAATTAAACTTGGGAAGGAGCTTACAGTAGGTAGCTGGAACCAGGAGCTGGGTTCCAATTTTATCAGGGGATTTTGGGCCTTAGACCAAGTTGGTTCCTTACAAAATGTAAAATTTGTTACCGTTCATCAGGTACAGAGAAGGATTGCTTTGGATATAGTTGAGCTGATGCACGTAACTTAACGAAAAACTGATACATCACAACACGATAAGGGGGAAACAATATAGGCAGACGCCCGGTCATTCAAGCCAAACAGTACCTCGTCTACATCTAAATTGTGGCAAAACACTTGATTGGTAATAGAGGATTGATTATAAATATAAAATTCTTCGCAAGTTCATAAGAAATGGGTCAGCAGTACGAGGCAGGATTCGCCCCAAGTAGACACTACATGGAATTTGAAGCTAAAAATTCAGACACTTCGGCCTTGACTTTACTGTCCAGCAAAGAGAACATATTACACTTACAAACGCCTAAAAATCAGTGAAATTAAATGTCAAATTCAAAAAAATCAATGAAATGTGTCTGATCATCATCTAAAATCCCACCAAACCTGGAAAATATTACCAAAATGATTGGAAAATATTGCTGACGAGAGATGACCCCAAAGATCAATATTTCAAGAATATTCTGTCTTCTTATTATAAGGGGAAAGAATGATGGTGTGTGACCTCTGGGCTTCAATGTTTGGAAGTCAAACAGCAATTAGCTCGCAGAAAAGCTCAGGATCTCCTGAGTCACCGTCATTTTCTCTTCCATTATAGTATGCTCGACCTAAGAAGAATATGAGTAAGACCACAAAAATTTCAGTCTGATTTTTAAAGGCCAACCAGAGGGATTGACCAGTCTCGCCAAACTTAGCAATGTCTCAGCACATCTGCTGGATTTGAATCTTTCTCCTTTTCCTCAGCAACTTAACCCGTGGAATTGACAACTTGAAAAGGGTTTTACTGCATCGGACAATTCAGCTACATGATATCTTCAAATGGTGGTCAAATTCAAAGAATCAGGAAGGTTTAACCCAGAAACATCCATAAAAATCTTCCAACTCTTATTTCCGTCACAAATTATTTTTAAAAAAAATATTCAGTTTCAATCTTTCAGCGAAATCATATCCCAACAGTTAGAATAACTCCACCTCAGCTCTCAACTAGCGCAACCACAAACACGATATATCGATATTAATACACCCAGTTTTCTCCTTAAAGTTCATATACATATGGCATAGTACTCAAACTGGAAAAAAAGAAAGCAAAATAGAAAAAAGACAAGACGGAGTAGCGATTTAAAATTACCTTTTGCAGCTTTAAAGCCCTTGTTGAAGAATCGAGCACTTTCATGATTGGAAACAAGATCGCTGCAAACCCACCGAAAGAATAGATGATCCAATCAATATATGCAAATATCTGATACCTAAGGGTAAGTCCTGAAGGATTAGTACATACGGAAGAGGTTAAAAAACTTACTTCCTTTTTGTTTCTCTCCGTTAAAATAAATTGACAACGATTAATAGAATCCACCATCAATCTATCAAAACAACATAGGCATAGGCTTATTTTTTTATGTAGATGAACCATCCTATCTCACCTAATCCACTTGATGGCATTGCAAAAACACCAAAGTGCAAGATGTAATCCAACATGTAAGCTGTAAACGCGCAGAACTCAATTTAAGAAATCATGTAGTCGTCTTATTCCCAGTTGTACATCAATACGAGTTGATCATGGTCGAAAACGATCTGCTTGCCACAGATATTTGAAGGCACTGACGCCTCTGCAAATGTAGCCCCCATAAACACAACTTTCTGATGTGACCTGTGGAACTAATTCTTTCACCTATTCACCTAGGTCAATTTGCTACTCAAAGTGAAACTTAATCTGAAGAAAGGATTCAAAGACCACCTTCTGTGCAGCACCGGAATGAATTACATCTTCCCCTGGCAAGGAAACTTGCCAGTGATACATCATCATTTCCGTCATCAAAATTTTCAATAATCAACAAGCTACTTTTATAACAGGTAAAACAAATATTTCATCACAGAGAAACAGTGCGGCGGTAAAGCACTTCATCATCACTATCATCTTCCTCGTCTGACACCATTTCACTCCCGGGGAGCTCCAATTTCCCGCCCATGCAGAACAGAGGACCTGCTGCATCTGCTTCAATGTAGTCACCCTGTAGTCTCTCTTCAAATCTCTGGTCACTGCAATTAAGGAACCAATTCAATGAGCCCCTGATTCCCCTGCTCTGTAACCTTTGATACCTTGGCTTGATTCTAGATTCCAAGCTGTAAGTGAAATACTCAGGGAAGTCCACAAGCTCTTTGATTGGTCTTCCCATTTCGCTCTTAAAGTAGTAGTAACTATTCTTCATGAGTTCCACCCGCTGCGCAAACAACTGAGGGCATTTCACAACCATCTGTACAACATCCTCAGATGGAATTGCACGTCCTAGAAGGAACTCAAAGGATTTCATAATCACATGTTGATTAAGGCTTACTATCTGCGGCATCTTCTCTATCACACGGGCAAATTTTTCAGGATCAATCTTAAGCTTCAAGCTGAAGAAGTACTGCTGTGAAGACAGTTTAGCTTTCAGTGGTAATCCTAGGATTTGGGGGTACTGGGCAACAATAGAAGCAACAGCTTCTCTCCTGACACCAAAACTAATCAAGCAATCAACATTAGGCTTCACAGTCTCCTCGAGATCATAACCCAGAATATATGCCCGCTTCTCCAACATCCTGGCTAATATCTTCTTCGGCAAGCCCAGAGAAACCAAGTAGTCACAGAGTGGCTTAATCACAGTCCCAACTCGCATCCCCAAAAAATAAGGATACTGTGTGACCATAGGACCAATGTCTCTGGGATTGACTCCGATGCTTACAAGATAAGCAACTGAAGTACTCATAGTTCCTTCAAGTTTAAACCCCAAAAGCTCAGGATACTTTTGTAGCACATAGCCTATATCTTGCTTCTCTACATCAAGCCCGCGAAGAAACTTAACCACCGGTGCGAGCTCCACGATAACACTTGCATGTAAAACTTGAGGGTAATTCTTAACAAACTCACCCAACTTGGATCTGCTAATCCCAATCTTTTCCAAATAACCCAAAACAGGGATGATGTTTTTCCGCACACTACAGGCGAGCATTAAGGGGTATTCATTGAAATCATCTATTGTCAGTCCCATCTTCTGTAGAAACTCGACGCGCTCTCTCATGACTTCAACAGTGGAGGGAAGCTCCAAGTCTTCCAATTCATCAGGAATTATTCCCAGACTCTTCAAGTAGTCGCATATTATTACACGGGACACGAGCTTCTCCTTGCGGCCTTGTACCACGCCCCAAGTAACAGAAGGCATTTCATACTCAGGAAAATTAGATGACTGCGTAGAGAATGAAGCCGAAAACTTGCAGGTCTCATTAGGGTTTTGGATTCTAGGGTACAGGGGACATAGGGGGCCTCGAGCTTTGGCCAAAATCAGGTTTTGAGCCCGTTTCAGAGGAAAGACTGAGTCCGCGAGAATCTTGATGGATTTTATTGATTTGAACAAAGGGCTCATCTATGGGTTCAATGGAGTAAATCCTAAAGAAAAGCTTTGTGAAACTAATGGGATTCCTATCTCTCAGACGAGTCTATAGAAAAAATGTCTTACCAAGAAGAAATTTTTGGAGAGGTGGAGTAGTGGCTCACAGGAGGACGGCAAGACTGAGAAGGCGGAGAGGCAGGGAGCAGCTGGTCGAACCGCGAAGAGTTGCAACAGAAATTGAGAGAGCAGGGAGCGAGAAGGCAAGGAGGCTTTGCGGACCCAAATAATCGCCCCCAACCAAGACTAAAGAAGAGAAACGGGCTCAAATATTGAGAAAGGAATTTTCAAAAATGGCACTCATTAATTATTTTCAGTTGAGATGAAAATTTTTTTAGTAATAAAAAATGATTTTATAACTGGCACTTATTTATATCACATTAAAAAATTGACATTATTATTTGAAGCTTTTAATGAAATTTTAAATAATATTTATTATACTTTCTCATAATTCACACTCCTTTCTCTCTCCTAATCGCTACACTTTCCTTTTCTCTCTTTCGTTACTTTGGCCAAAAGTTGCTCTATCTCTCTTTGCTTTCTTAGAGAGGACGCCGGCCTCGCCGCCCCACCCACGGCCGGATGCCACGATGCCAGCCTCGCCACCCACTGAAGCCCCCAATGACTAGATCTGCAAACCCCCGACCCAAGCTCGTTGCCCAATGAAGCTGATGCCCAAATCTGCGATGCCCAGATCTGCCGAATAGGGGAAAAAAAAAAGAAACGACAGCCTTCGAATTGCCATCCCTCTTCTAGTGTTCATATCGCTAGAGGTGCTCTGCGCAGAGAGGAGGAGAGCATACAAATCTTGGTGAAAACCCTAACTGGGAAGATGATCACTCTCCAGGTCGAGAACAACAACCCCATCGACAATGTCAAGGCCAAGATTCAGGTTTTCTTACTTGTCCGCTTTCCAGTCTTATATATTGCTGATATGTCCTTGCTCCCTTCCTCCCTTCCAATTGTTCATATGATTTTCATGGCTTGCTTTTTCTCTATTGGAATTCGCTTTTTACGGGTGTATGTAATTTGGGGGAAGTTTTGCTGCGATTGAGTTCGGTTAGATTTAACAGTGATGATCTCACATAGCGTCGATGCTCAAATTCTAGATTGAATTGGAACTCGAGGTTGCGGATTGTAGGCCTTTTGTTTATTCACTATCTTGGTTTTTTTGTGTAGTGTAAATGTGTGATGTCTGCAAGCTTGTTCCATCCATTTCTTTTCTTGTTTGTCTTACTCTAAGAGTATTATGATTCACATATGAAGAAGAAAAAGGAAGAAGACGAAGAGAGCACAAAGAATGAAAGCTCTCAGTACTGCTCTGAGGCTTCGTTTTCCATTGATATATATTAAAGATACAGAGAAGTAATTATTGGTTTGTTACAATCCCATCTGTCATTATTCCCTCACGTGCCTATACAAAAATTGTAAAACTTTCAATTGAATAGGCCTAAGTCTGAGGATTGAGCCCAAGGCCTTGAGTCCACTTTTCCTTCTTCAGGGCTTAGAGTCCATGTCTTCTTTTGAGCCATAATGCTCTGAGACTCCCCCTCAAGATGGAGAATACAAGTCGTGTATTCCCATCTTGCTCAATAAACTGTGAAAGACTTTTGAATGCAATGGTTTTGTAAGCATGTCAGCAAGCTGATTTTGGCTCGACACATGCATGGTTTTGAGCGTTCCTTCTCGTATCTGTTCTCTCACAAAGTGACAGTCCAGCTCGATATGCTTTGTCCACTCATGGTAAATGGAGTTTGCTGAAATGTGTAGTGCTGCTAAGTTATCACAGTATAACAAGGCTAGTCCCTCGCGCTTGATATGCAGATCCTTCCGTATTCCCAAAATCCATACAATTTCACAGCAAGCATGAGCCATAGATCTATATTCTACATCTGTTGAAGATCTGGACACGACCGATTGCTTCTTCAATTTCCACGAGACTAGGAATCCCCAAGAAAAACACATAAACCAGATATAGATCTTCTTGTGTTTGGACAAGAAGCCCAATCTGCATCAGCAAAGGCTTTTAGTTGTAACCTTATATTCATGGAAAAGAGGAGCCCCTATCCAAGTGCCTTCCTGATATATTGCAGCACTGTCATGGCTACTTGAAGATGCCTATCTTGTGGAGCTGCTGGGAACTGACTTAGCTTCTGCATTGCATAGCTTAGATCAGGTCTAGTTATAGTGAGATATACCAATCTCCTCACGAGTCTTCTGTTGCTTGTTGGATCAGTCAGCAGTTCTTCTTCATCTTTCGAAAGCTTTAAGTTGGATTCCATGGGTGTTGTCACTGGTTTGCAGCCCAAGCACCATGTATCTTTTAGAAGTTCCAATGCATATCTCCTTTGACAGATTGAGATTCGTGTTGAAGATCGGGCAACCTCAAGACCCAAAAGATACCTCAAGTTTCCCAGATCCTTTAGTTTGAATTTCTTGCTCAAATTATCCTTCAAGGAGCTCACCATCTGATCATCATTAGTGGCAATAATAATGTCGTCAACGTAAACCAATAAAGTCACAAACGAACCCGAGCAACTCAATTTAGTGAAGAGAGAGTGATCACCGTGGGATTGCTATGTGTGATTTTATCAAAATCAAGATTTGAGTAAATCCTTTCTTTCATATTGTATTGTGGACACTCTAGATTATTGGCATTGGTTTTCCACCTGTTTCTACAAGCTTGTCTATGTTAGTATGCGGCTTGCCGATGACAAACTTGCAAAAGACTACAATATTGAGTGCGGGTTGGTCCACCTTGTGCTTACTCTGAGGGGAGGCTACTTCTAGTCAAAATCAACGGTTGGTGCCTTCATTCATTTCTATATGACTATACTTTCCTAGCGCTTCTTCCTTTATTGAACTGGAAAGATGTATTTGCTAAGTGGATAGAATTGCATTTGTCATGCTATAATTAATCTCAGAGAACATGGTATCACATCTTTATCTGCATCATTGTATGTTTGATACTCTGAAAATTTTCAAATAGGTCCTAAGAAATTGATAACTTGGTTTATATACAAATCAGGATCATCCTGCTTATGTGAAGTGTTGTTGGTATGAGATATCTTATTAAATGAATAACTTGGTAACTAGTCTCGAAAATTGTCAAACATGTCCCAAAAAAATAAAACTGGTCAAGGGAAATAGTCGATTGGACTCGAAAATACACATTTGGTCCCGAAAGTCACATGAATAATTTGGTTCAAAAAATTGTCAAATAGGTCCTTAAGAAACTAAAACTAGTCAAGAGAAATACATGATTGGTCCCAAAAGTCACATGGATAATTTGGTCATGGAAATTGTCAAATAGGTTCAAAAAAACTGAAATTGGTCAAGGAAAATACATAATTGGTCCCGAAAATACATATTTGGTCCTGAAAATCACATGGATAATTCAGTCAAAAAATTAGCAAATAGATTCCCAAAAAACTAAAACTGTTCAAGGGAAATACACGATTGGTTCCAAAAGTCACATGGATAATTTGGTCCCGAAAATTTCTAAATAGGTCCAAAAAAATGAAACTAGTCAAGGGAAATATGCAATTGGTCTCGAAGTTACATTGATAGTTTGCTAGCACAGTTACATGGATAATTTGATCCTAAAAGTCATGAAAAAGTCATATGTGTATTTCTTCAGTATCAGGCACTCCCATTTTTTATTGAACATAATCAACACTTGGACATGCTCCATGTTACCTATCCACTAATATGAACATATATTATAAGTAAGAAATATAGTACAAATAGATCCCATATAATTGCATATAGGGGATGTCACAATATAAATAGGTCTTATTGCATTATATTATATATTATAAATAGGTCCCACAAAATTATATAGAGGTCCCAATATAGTATAAATAAGGATAAATAGGTCCCGATAAAGTTTAAATACGCACCAATAAATAGGTCCCGAAAAATTATAAATATTTCTCGATAAAGTCTTAATAGGTATCGATAAACAGGCCCTCGATAAATTATAAACCAGTCCCAAAAAATTAAAAAAGGTCTTGATAGAGTCTAAATATGTACCGATAAATTATAAATTGATTATGAAAAAACATAAATAGGTCTCAATGAATTTTCACATCTTCCCAGTCGTTGGTGACACTTAATAACACAAAATACCTTAACAATCCTTGTTGACTTTTGCTAGGAGGGTCAGGTATTGGTGATTGAGAGGTCGTCACTGCTGCCGGTCTGATCGTTGCCTATCGTCACCTATGAGTGCTAGTCATTGCCACTCGTGAGTACTGCTCGTCCAATGAGGAGCTGCTATCCAATGAGTTGTTGTCCAGTGAGGAGCTGTTGTGCTATCCGGTGAGGAGCTGCTATGCTACGACCCGTGTGATGCTCCAGTGCAGCCGCTCGTGATGCTAGGGTTTTTGTTGAGGGGAGAGGGATAATGGAGCGAAAGGGAGAAATGGCAGATGGAGGCAAAGAAATAATCGAGGGAATCTTAAAATAATTGAAAAGAATTAATAAGGGTAATATGGTCTTTGATTACAACGGGTACTTTTTTTCCAATTGTTTGTAAAGTAATGTTACTCTTGAAATGATAGAGAGAGAAGTAAAGCTATTTTCCCCTATTAACACTTTTTTTAAAGATTTTGTTCTTTTAAAATGTATTTTAAAAATGCTCTTTTATTGTGACTAAAATTCAAGTTTAGACTGCTCTTTTATTTTTTTTTTTAATTTCCAATGGAAACACAATTCTAATTTGCATTTTAAACATGAAGGGGCGAAAAGTATTTTTAAATACATTTTAAATAAAGAAAAGGGAGTGTTTTTAAATGCATTTTAAGCATGAAAGAGAATTTTTAAAATGTATTTTTTTCTTAAATTGATGAGGCAACAAGAAGATAAATATACATTTTACAGGAAAATAAAAGAATATTTTTAAA